>PVJA010013410.1:0-42847 GCA_004027025.1 Myocastor coypus
ACTGGCTCCCTGCTGAGTTGCTTAGTTACACTTTCAAATTTCTCAGGTTGACATGAAACAGGTTTTTAGATATAAAGACATGCTCATTTCTTAACATTTTATGAATTGAACATTTTAACAATCTTTAAGAACTAGTAGTAAGTATCAATATTACATTATATTAGAACTATAACACTTTGCCCCCGGACCCTCGAAAACTCATATGCATCCCATCCAGCCTACCTGCAAGAGTTCTAAAGTCTTAATAGCTTTATTTTTTTTTTTTATTATTTTTTTTTGTGTGTATGTGTATTTTTAGGGAAGGGTCTACAGGGTGTTCAAGGTCTCACTACTAGATCGGACTCATACTGATCTGCCTGTTAACAGCCTCCCAAAAGCTGGGGTTACAGGCATGCACCCAGTAGCAACTGCTGTCCCAGCATGCCCCAGTGGCAAGGCTAGCACAGCAGGCCCAGGGATTGAACCCGAGGCCCCTGGGCCTTGCAGGTGCTTTAATCCACTGAGCTACATAGCTGGCCCTTAATCCTTAATTGCTGAAAAATCTAAATCTCAAACCTCCTCTGAAATGTAAGGTCCCTTGTCGCTGTAATCCCCTGTATATGTGAAAGCAAAGTTAAACACTTTTAATATTTAATTGCACAAAGTAAACATTTTTATTTTAAAAGTTATAAACAGGGAGAATATACAGGATTGGGACCACATCAAGTCTAAATTCAGCAGGATAGGGCCCGGCAGGATGGCTCAGTGGTCTAAAGCGCCTGCTTGGGAAAGTTTGGGCAGCTTCAGGGACCTCGGTTTGATCCCCGACACCACATGCTGTGCCAGCTCTGCCCTCAGGGCGGGCTGAGCCGGCCATAAAAATAAATAAATAAACAAACAAAAGTTCAGAAACAAGAAAAAAATAAATAAATAAATAAATTCAGCAGGATAAAAATTAAGTCCGGAAGTTTAACTTGAGCATCTGAAGCAATCTATGGCAAGTCGTGAGCATGCGTGACTCTACTCCCATGGCACTTTTGTAGTTACAGCTCCTGTTGCTTCTCCTTAAGCCCATTTTCCTCCCTCCTTGCAGTTTTTTAAAGATAATCTACTTTTTTGGCTTTAAAGAACATTAATGGTCTCTACTGCACCTTTGGCTTTTTACTTATAGCTTTACACTCTGCCCTCTGAGGAAAATACTGCTTTGCCTCCCAGGCCTTCTGAAGTCAAGGCAGAAGGCTTTGTAACTCTATAGCTCTTGTACTCTGTGTGCATTTAAAGCTGCCACCACACGGATGGTGCCACCATCTGCCGCCCCCTGGAGTAGTAGTCAGACTTCTCTCTCTCTTGACTGTAGGGGTCAAGTACCTGGATCACTGGGCACTCTGAGTCCAAATTTGAGGAACAGACTATTTATGCTCCCACCATTCTGGAGCCTGTCGCTCTGTGGCTTTCCTCTCAGAGCAAAGGGCAGATGCTTGCTGATTTTTGTGATGGCCTGAGGCCATCTTTTAAATTTTTTGTGTCGTCTCAGAGCTTGCAGTCTCCTCAGCTTTATGTTTGCAGTCTATAGCTTTATTGGACCTTTTTATCTGGCTAAACCAACATTTTAAACCATCTTGCTGGGCTCTTTGCTCTTGATTTTTAACATAAATCTGGCTTTAAAAATAAATTTATACCATAGCCTCAACATTTGGCTGCCTTGAAATTGTTTCAGCCAGATTAACTAGCTCACCTCTCTTAATCTCAGTCTCAGGCAAAGTCTCTGGATAGGAGTAAAATGTATACAAGCTTTCCGCAAAGCCAACATACACATCATCTGGAGTACAACAACCAATGCAGTCCTTTTTCCAGCAAAACCTTTCTGAACTTGGGGTTTAACTGCAAGATTTCTATCAGCCTTTTGGTTTTCTGAGCTCTTCACAGAATCTCCTATATAGACCAGCCTAAGGTTTTTTAGCTCTCTTATCTTAGGCAACATCTCTGAACCTTTCCAAATCCTTTCCACAAGCTATTCCCAGAGACTCTTGAGCCACATGGTCAGGTACAGTCACAGCAACAACCCTACTCCTGGTAACAAATTCCGTCTTGGTTATTTTCTAGTTACTGCTGAATCTGACACCAAAAATTAGTGGAGAAAAGGTTTATTCAGTTCACGCTTTGTGGAGATTTTAGTCTCTAATAAGCTGGCTCCAAGGCAGGGTGATATGACACAGGAACAACAATGTAAGGAGGCAGAAGACAGCAAAACAAAAGAGCAAAAGAGGGGGAAAATAAGCCTCTTTCCCCATTATATTTTCCGGGGTGGGTGTAGCCCTCACACACTCTTCATGCTCTCTTCTTGTACAGAATAAGGATATTTATAAAATAAAAACCCTGGCTCCTGGCTCAGTTGCTGAATTGAACTTCTGATCTCCTCAAGTTGACCCAATGTATCACAAGGGATGGGGTAGTCATATTCCTAACTGTTAGAAATGTCATTAAAGATCCTTTGAGTTTGTTGATTGTTAGTGTTGTGTTACCTAGATTTGGGGGCTGATGACTAAAATCTAAATTTGGCATCACACTCTGAATAAGTTTATGCAGCAAGTTCAAGTTGCGATTGGACATGAATCATTGAACACTACTGGATTTTGTTGTAAACCATTGAGGACTGAAGAAAAATTATCTGAGTTATTTAGAATATATTCACAGTATTTTGTTTTAACAATGGCATGAGTGATCATTAGCTTGACTAGGTGTTGGAGAAGTTTGGAAGATAAAAGTTTTATAGACATGTTAAACAAAAAGGTGAAAATAATGGCGAGTTGTTTTTAATATTAATCACTATCTTCCCAGAGGTCTTTACTCTAACACAACAGGTAGAAATGAAAAGCATATAGACTTTTTCATATCTCGTTAATAAGAAATCTAATTTTTAGCTTATTTATAATAATGATTGAGAAATAATTAAATGTCTATTTATATTTTATATGAATAATGGGCCATTAAAACTCTTATTAAAGTTCTTTGTGGTGAGTGGCCCTAGGTAATAAACATATAAACTGGTAGTGTATAACAGAGAGTTTTCACTAGAAAAACACTAATGTTTAGTAGGTAGACTGTACTGTCATTTTAACTTATAGGCAGGGCTATGTAAAAAAACAAAAAGCCAATTTTATTCAAGGAATACTTTAACACCAAAATAGCATAATGGCAATACACTAAGGCAGGCCAAAGGACACATTTTGGAAAGGGTGGTGGGGCTGAGAGCTTTAACTTTTTTGTGGCTGTGTTTTAAAATATTACAGTTGTAGAACCTGTGAGATAGTTCAGTGATCTAAAGTACCTGCCTGGGAAAGTTTAGGCAACTGCAGGGATCACAGTTAGATCCCTGGCACTAAGTGTTGTGCCAGCACCACCCCCAGGGCAGGCTGAGCCAGCCATAATACAAATAAATAAATAAGGTTTAAAAAAAATAAAATGAATAAAAATTTACAGTTGTGGCTGGGCTAATGTGCTATTTGAAGACCCTTGTATCTAGTTTAGTTCATTTATATTATTATTGATTTCTCTGGGGTGCTTTAATGTTCTTTTAGAGGTGATCTTGATTTACAAAACATCAGGCTCAGGGTGTGCATCTGGGTCAAATGAAATTAGGAAAAAAGAAGAGAAAACAAAATGCACCCTGGGGTATAGGGTGGGCTACCACGAAGAGACACATCAGCACACGTACAATAACAAATGCCTATAGTTTCATGTAAAAATATATATAATTATGTATGTATGCTTATGTATTTTATATTTTCATATTTCCCATGCCAGTGTCACATTCTGGTTATCCTACCAAAAATCCGCTCAAGTTCTCATGAGAAGCCCACACATAGGGCTTTGGGAGTGGCTCTGCGCATTCAGAGATTTCATCATACCTCTTTTTTTTTTTTTTTTTTTTTTAATCATGTCTCTTTTCCCAGTAGGTTTAGACATACCTCATCTTCTTTCCTCAATTATATATTATTACTGGGTGTTTAGGACTATGTCAGCATAAGACCTGTATTAAAATCTGGTGACAACCCACTCTAGTCTCCCCTTCTGTCCCTCTCGGATAGAAGATTTCTCCCAGTAAATAGTCTGCTCATAAATAAATAAATAAATAAATAAATAAATAAATAAAGTCTATCATCTGTTTGTATCTGTGTGTGTGTGTGTGTGTGTGTGTGTGTGTGTGTGTGTGTGAGTTCAAGCTCTTCAGGGTTTACTTTTGGGCTGTGTGAGGTGCTCCTTAGCTCCCCTCACTTTTTCCTCTACCAGGCTGTTATCTGCCAGGACGGACCACTGTCTTGCTTGACCACATGGTTTCCAGCGGAAGCATGGGAAATCCTTCCCTGGTTAGTGACCCTCCCTTTTGTAGCCTATTATACATGGGTTGACTCCTGTGCTCTGGAGTCCAACAATCCCCTGCTCAAAAGGATGGGTGACTCACTCTGTTTGTGGAGCCTTTTTTGAGGGGTCCTGTCATGTTCCAGGTACTGGCTGACGTTAGAGAGCGAGGACTAAAACTGTTAGCTGTCTTTCTACCTCTTTTGCCATTTTTATTTATGCCCTTTAGGCCTCCGTTGTTGAATTAAAGTGGGACTTGGAGAAAAGCAAATTTTTCTCTCCTCCCAGCTCAAGCAGTTACCCTCCTCTTAGTAACTGCTTACGGTTTCTCTGTTACAGATAAGGCTAAGAAGTATGTTCTATAGCCAGAGCCCTGCCACACCCACATCCAGATTCCTCAGGAATCTGCTTCCTTTCCAGTCTGACTACTCTGCTGTTGATGAGGTTGACCACTCTGCTCCTGTAAAGAAAGTCTGTGACCTCCTGGAGTCTGTCTTCTGTCAAGGCTACATTGCTAAACTGTCACAGGGTAAATAACTGTTTTTGTGAGCTCCTCTACCCTTACTCACATCCACTTGCAGTTCTGTGACAATCCCCTCACCAAATGCATAGAACAGGAGTTTCCTCCTTTGTTTGGAGCTCAGCCTGTTCGGCCACAAGTCTGACTGAGTCAGTGTACGCTTAAATAAAATCTTCCTGTTTCCCCTATTGTGTCTCCTGTTTCTTGAATTCCACAACAGACTATCCCGAAAGTCAGTTATGCTACCTTTTGTGGACATCAGGGCACTGTGAGACATGAAGTAGCTGATGGTCTATACGTATTGTTCAGGGTGTATATTAGAAGTCACATTCTTATTGAAGCAAAGACATCTGTGTACCAGATAGAGTTATATGAACTTTTACGGGAAACATGTAAAATCAAAATAACAAGAGCAAATGTAGTCTAGCTCTCAAAGAACAAAGTCAGGAAGAAAAGAGGAGGGTTAAGAAAGTTTCATTGGAAATAAGGAAGAGAAACTCACCTGAACTTCAGGAGGGGTTCTGACTGGCTTGTCACATGGCCTGTCAAATTTAGAACCACCCATAGGTAGTTGGGGCACAGGAATTAATTGTTTAGTGAACACTCACCAAGAGTATTGCTATGTTGTTTTTTTTTTTTTTTTTTTAAAGAGTAATTTGGGGGCCCGGTGGAATGGCTCAGTGGTCTAAGGCGCCTGCTTGGGAAAGCTTGGGCGGCTTCAGGGACCCCGGTTCAATCCCTGGCACCACATGCTGTGCCAGCCCTGCCCTCGGGGCGGGCTGAGCCGGCCAAAAAAATGAGTGAATAAACAAAGGTTCTGAAACAAGAATAAAAATAATAAATAAATAAAAAGTTTAAAAAAAAAAAAAAAAAGAGTAATTTGAACTCATGCTCTCTGTCATACCAGCCCCACCCCCAGGATACACTGAGATGGAGATTGAGGTTCAGCATAGTGGTGCATGCCTGTACTCCCAGCCCTTGGAAGGCTGAAAATAGGAGGATCACTATGAGACCAATCTGTGTAGTGAGACCCTGTAGGCCCCATATTAAACACATATTATTAAAAAAAAGAACTCATGCTCTCTAGCCCAGTTATTTTTCATGGTGTTTACAGTAACCTACAATCTTAGAGTGAAAACTAGTTATTTTCAGTATAATTTCTCTAGATCTCAGGATGTTTTTTTTTAATCTCAGGAATTTCGTAGGGAATGGCTCTCTTTAGGAAGCCGTGGCCTATATTCTTATCGTAGAAGTTCATTGCACTTTAATTTCCTCAAAACTCGGAAACTTGATGGTGGTCTGCTGTACAAGAGAGGGGCTTCATTCCACATTGCCTGAGAAATGATTTTCATTCCTGTCAGAGTCCTAGTATGTGGCCTATTTTTATTTCATTTCACAGTAACATGGCTGAGTGCCCCAGTAGCTCAGGCTCTTCCCTGAGCCAGTTGCCTCACTCACATGCTAACTAAATAAACTATATTCTAGAGTAGCGTTTTATATTGTTTATTTTTAAAGAATTTTTAAATTGTATTTATTGTTTTTTCTTGTTTCAGAACTTTTGTTTGTTTATTTATTTATTTTTATGGCCAGCTCAGCCTGCCCTGAGGTTCGAACCGGGGTTCGAACCGTGGTCCCTGCAGCTGCCTAAGCTTTCCTAAGCAGGCGCTTTAGACGACTGAGCCATCCTGCCGGGCCCCTAGAGTAGCGTTTTAGAATAATAATTTTGTTCTTATCATGCCAACACCCCATGACCATTACATTTTTATTATCTCACTAAAATCACATTGAAAGTTCTATTCTAGGGTCAAATGTAAAAGAGAGTGTTATTTTAGCATTAGATAAAGCTCATATTCGTGTCATATTATATATAATATATATATATATACATATATATATGTTATAGGTATATATTATATATACCTAAGACATATAGCAATATGTAAACCTAAGACAATAGTTGTTTTTGTTTTTGGTTTTTTTTGTCTTTTTGAGACAGGGTCTCTCTATGCTTTTCAGGTTGGCCTTGAGCTCACTTTTGTAGCCTAGGCTGGTCTTGAACTCGCACTAATTCTCCTGTCTCAGCCTCCCAAGTGCTAGGATTACAGGCATGTGCCACCATGCCCGGCTAAGACAATAGTTGTTTATTTTACCAGTTATAAGCTGACTGCTGGAAAGATTTTACAACAAGCGAACATTCAAATAACATTAACTTTTAAAACTCATATTTTGGGCCTGGGGAAATAGCTCAGTAGGATAAGTGCTTGCCTGACAAGCCTAAGGGCCTGAGTTCAATCCCCTGTCCCACAAAACAAAACAAAACAAAACAAAAACAACAATAAAAAAACCCTCATATTTTAAGGCATGATGGTACACACCTATAATCACAGCATTTAGGAGGCTGAGGCAGGAGGTCTCATGTTTGAAGCCAGCCTGAGATACATAGTGGGTTCAAGGCCAGTGTGGACTACACAGCAAGGCCTTGCCTCAAAAGAAGAAAAATGAAAAGAAGAAAAGGAAGGAAAGAGCTGGTGAGATGGCTCAGTGGTCTAAAGCACCTGCTTAGGCAAGCTTAGGCAGCCACAGGGACTGCAGTTCAATCCCCGGCACCACATGCTGCACTAGCCCCATCCCCAGGGCAGGTTGAGCCAGATAGATAGATAGATAGATAGACAGATAGACAGATAGACAGGCAGACAGACAGACAGACAGACAGATAGATAGATTGATAGATAGATGAAAAAAAGAATAAGAAACTATAAAACTGTCCTGGTTAAAACAAACAAACAAAAAACCCTTGTTTTAGTTTAGCTTCTATAAGTATAATAAAGAGCATTTTAATATCTTAACCAAAACTTATTACTTTCAACATAGAAAATTCTTTAACTTTTAATCACACTCCACTTAACTTACATCAGTCAGGCTATATCTAAGAGTTTCCTAACAGAAGGGACCATCATATCACTACAGGGGGACATACTCCCCAGGCTCCTTAGGCAACACTAGGACTGTAGGTTGTCAATCCCACAGCTTTTTACCACTGCAAACACCTAGAAGATCCCTAGTTCCCCGCTGGGTCACGCCTTGTATCTCTGGGCATCCACACTGTCTGCTTGAGTGTATCCCATCTCTCTGTATCGGTCAAATAAATTCTCATGTCTTCTACTGACTTGTCCTGAAAATTCTCCCTCTGTGATGGCAGTTAGTGAATATTCTTTTAAAAGGATGGGCTAAGCTCTTTATTTCAACCTTGGTGCTACTGGATTCTGGGGGAGCTGGAACCTTCTTCTCGAGATGGTTGTTAGGTACTTTCCATCCCAAACAAAGAATTAAATCAAACAAGCATAAACAATGGCAAGGCTTCATATTTATTAAGGTAGGGGGAAAGGTAGAGGTGTAGGTGGAGTGCAGGTTCTACAGAGTAAGTTTCGATTGAGTAAAAAGGAAGGAAAAAATAAAAATACATCCTGGGCTGTAGGGTGTATTGCTGGGAAGAGATACAAAAAAGAGCCATTAATAGTGACTGCCATTTTTAAAAAATATACTTTGCATGCTGGCACCACACCCAGGTCATCCCCATCAAAAGCCTGCTCCAGTGTTTGTGAAAAGTCCACACGTAGGGTTCTGTGCCTGCGCTCCGGAATCTTGCCACGTCTCCTTTCCTGGCAAGACTCAGTCACAGCCTGGCTTCCTGTCTCCTCAGGGGCCCTCAGATGTAGTCCAGTGGTCCTGGCAATCCAGAAAATAGTTTTAGTTGTTTCATGAGTAAGCATCTAGCTAGAAGCAGGCTCTGAGATAGAGGGGATGAATACCCCAGATTAGCGGTCTCACTGGGCCGAGTTATTCCCCTTCTGGGAAGTTTTCCAGAAGAGCTGAGAACATAATACTACAACAACAATATATGTGCCCCCATGTTTAAAGAAGCACAGTTTGTGACAGCTGCATCTTGGGAAAACCCAGATGCCCACCAACCTAGGAATGAATGAAAAAGATGTGACATTTTTATACAATGGAGTACTACCTGTACAACTGCTAGAGTACTAGTTATATTGTTTGAACAATTTTACATGCCTGCATCTTGTAATTTGAGCAACTACTTTGAAGATAACAATATGTAATGTAATAGCCATTGTTAATATCTTGTTTTGAAATTCTGTATTTTGTTTTCTTCTCTCTCTTAAAAAAATTTTTTTTAAAAATCTCAATATGTTCTGTCCTTTTGTGTCACCCACTAAACAGGCTGCTGTCAGGGATAGGCCATCCATCCTTTTATCATCAACCTGCTGGAGTCCCAGGTGCAGGGCTTTGAGGACTGCCCTGCGCATGCCTGCTGGGATCTTGTCCCACTGCCTTTCCCAGCCAGGCTACTCGGGCCCTGTATCTTCTTGTGACAAGGACAAATATTGTCCTGGTTGACTAATAACTTAAGCTCAAATGCTAGCATTTTAAAAACATCTGATTTTTGTCTTACTAACCTGAATTAACTATTTTCAAGTCATATAAATCCCACAGAAACAGGCACAGTAACCTAAATCACAGATCCGTACATCCTCAGTAGACGCTATCTTGCCTCTACTGGATTGTCAGCATTCCACCCATAGCCAGGTGCACGTGGCCTTCCGCATACCTCCCTGTACCTGAGGCAAGGCCATACCAAAGCTGGGACCTCAGGGGGACTCAAGTCACGTATGAATCCCTCATAACCTATCACACAGCCTAGTACCCACAGTTCTTCTTTGTCTTTGTAATTGAAGCTGTTGAATCAGCATGACTTGAGGTTGAGTAGCATCTAGGCGCTGTCTGGCTTGGGTTCCCCTGCAACAGACTAAAATTAGAAATGCAACATGGAAAAACATGTGAGCTTAATCGAGCCAGTATAAAATACAAAATGAGCTTCAGGATTGTTGCATGGATTAAACTGATCAAGGGTATCAGTAAATTTATCACAGTCTTGAATTTGTTTATCAAAACTTTGAGTCTCCTAAGGCTTAAATAATACCTCCTTTGGCAATCCCTCCAAATTGGGACTTACATTACTATGCACAGTACTCTGTGCTTCCTTAGATGTTGCAAAGGATGGTTAGATTGGTTATACATAAAGGGAGCTGTCCAATAACAAGTAATATTAAAATGTCACCGGAGGCCCTTTGGGACCGTAGACTTTGTATTTGATCTCCTGTCCACTAACAGTGGTCTCTAAAATGCTTGCTTATGACTGTAACTTTGCAGTCACAAAAACAAATAACAATGTCATGTATTCCACTTCTTGTCTGCAGTTCTGGTCCAACTATCTACAAAATGAGCAGTCCGTATAAAAGGAAGGAGAACTATAGGAGATACAGCAAATGTAGAAATTGATAATACCAATAAGGTGATTTCTGTAATAATCAAGCCTGACATCTTTTTTTGCTCAGTACACAAGGTGATCAATCAGCAAAGTACAGTAGGTAAATAGCAGGGTTATCAGCCCATGGTTCCATAAGATTCAGGGATACCCAGACTGTGGACATATGCTCCTAGACTAGTAAAGTCTTACTTGCTAAGGTGTTAGTAGATACATAATGGCTCAACATAAAACCTCTACGTGTAAATGAGATAAGGTTCCATTCACTAGTCTCATACAAGAAAACGTAAGAGTTGTATGTGCACATGGAAAGCTTTGTGATACCATTTTTCCAAATCTGGATAATGGAGGTATTGTCAACTAAGTTTTACAAATGTCCCTTCCATTTATCGCCAGTGTAATAGGAAAGGGCCAGTTTCCAAAACATCCCTGGAAGGAATCCAGCTTTGTCACTAATGATGGCCTGTGACAATAACAGGCTGGAGCCATGGGACACCCATGCCATGCAAATTGTCCTCCATCCCTAGTTATGTGACAGATAGGAAGCTCGGGAAGCCTGGAGAGCGGGAGCTGCCCTGCCTGGGAGCCGCAGCACCCAGGTGCAGGAGAGTGAGGCTGGATGTGAGTGGAGTGGCCATTTCCTGTTTCTCTACAATTTTCCTCAGCTTTGAGTGGTGGTAGCTACCTGGCTTTGGTTTCTCATTCATGGAAGGCAAGGTAGGGCATGGACAGCGGTCCCAGCACCCCGGGCTCCGCCTGGCCACTTTCCACCTCATTGCCGGCCACCGCGGCACAACGAGCAGCTGAGATGCAGGCCATTAAATGCATGGTGGTGGGAGACAGAGCTGTAGGTAAAACTTGCCTACTGGTTAGTTACACAACCAACGCCTTTCCTGCGGAATGTATCCCCACTGTCTTTGACAACTATTCTGCCAATGTTACGGTAGATGGAAAACCAGTGAATCTGGGCTTATGGGATACAGTTGGACAAGAAGATTATGACAGATTATGCCCCCTCTCCTATCTGCAAACAGACGCGTTCTTAATTTGTTTTTCTCTTGTGAGTTCTGCATCATTTGAAAATATCTGTGCAAAGTGGTATCCGGAAGTAGGACACCATTGTCCCAACACTCCCATTATTCTTGTGGGAGGAAAACTTGACCTTATGGATGATAAAGACATAATAGAGAAACTGAAGGAAAAGAAGCGGGCTCCTGTCACCTATTGCAGGGCTTGGCCATGGCTAAGGAGATCAGTGCTATCAAAAAGAGGAGGAGTGGGCCAGGGAGATAGTGCAGCAGAATAAGTACTTGCCTGGCAAGCACAAGGTCCTGAGTTCAATCCCTGGTACCACCAAAAAAAAAAAAAAAAAAAAAAAAAGAAGAGGAGGAGAATATGTCTGCTGGGGTAAGTGTCCAAGGCCTTACTTCTTGGTCCTGTCCCTTGGAGCCTTTGCACACTTTGCTCAAAACACGGTGGCGCCTTCTCTGTGCTCAATGTCACATTTTTTGTTACAGATTAATTTTTCCATAAAACTTTGAACCCACCAGTAATTTTAAGGTTTTGTTTTAAATATAAGAGTTCAAACTCACATCCTATTAAAATTCAGCCCTAAAATGACAAAAAAATATATATATATAGCTATGTGACAGAGCTGTTTCTTCCCTAATAATTGATATAATAATGCTAATGAGCCACCCGCGAGGTGAGTGACTGTTAATCTCTTCCATTTATCTCCTGCGCAGGAGGTGGTAGGGGGCAGAATCGTGTGTTTCCCCAAGATGTATTGTGTGCATGGAGGAGCATCATGTGTTCCTGAAATACTGACAGATTCCATTCCCCCAAATGTTCATTCTTCTTCTAGTGGACTATCCAAAACTGCAGGCAGCAATTAGATTGTAAGGACTTAAGCTCAGTGCATAAGTGTGGATATAAAAAGTGTATAATTCAGAGTAATATTAGAATCTATAGACTAAGGGGCCATCAAGGGTCCTGGAACCCAATCTAATTGATCATGGTTAATGGGGGGGACAGTCCACGTAAGTGGTTCTAGTAGAGGAGCATTCGGCACATAAGCCCAGCATTCTTTCCTTTCCCTCCCACTGGGCTTATACATTTAGGACAGGCGATGAGGGCCATCACAGCCCTGAACACTGTTCTAGGGTTTGCAGGAGACCCAGCCTCATCACCGGCCTTCCAGCTTCCTGGGTCATTCTTAGAACTTGCCCCCTTACCATCAGCCTTGTTGCACACATGGTTAGCAAACCCTGCGGTGTCTTCTCCAGGGCCATCCTTGAGGAGGCTTGCAATGGTGGGGCTGGTGGCAGCTGGCTTCACCATGAATTTGGAGATCTCCTCTCTCCATTGTCACACGTTTTGCAATGGCCCCCACCAGTGTTCCATTGTCTGTCTCTACGTTACTGACTATGTTCTCGATTACTTCTAGATGCCCCAAATTGAGGAAGGATTACGTAGCTCATGGTTTATGGAGGTTTTACTCTGTAATCAGCTGACTCCCAGGCAGGGTACATGGCAACACATCAAGGCAGCGGAAGACAGCCAAAGAAACAAGAGCAGCAGAAGAAGGGAAGCCTCTTTTCCTCCCCTATACTGTAGGCAAGGTATAAATAAATAAATAAATAAATAAATAAATAAATAAATAAATAAATAAATTTAAAATGAATAGAGTGGCAGAAATTAAAAAAGACTAATTTTTTTTTTGTCTTTTTGAGACAGGGTCTCGCTATGCAGTTGAGGCTGGCCTTGAGCTCACTTTTGTAGCTCAGGCTGGTCTCGAACTCGCACCGATCCTCCTGCCTCAGCCTCCCGAGTGCTGGGATTATAGGTGTGAGCCACTACGCCCGGCTAAAAAAGACTAATTTTATCATCAACACATAAATGTAGTTCTGTTAGACCCATATTTATCCTTTACAATATTCATATTGATGAATTGTTAATTTTATGAATTTTATTATATGAAACACTGAGTATAATAGGAAAGTAAAAATAAAGTGTTAAGTGCTTAATATTTATTATGTATAAAAAAGCATCACAATTTTCAACATCAACTGGTTATTAGTATATAAAATCTAAAAAGGAACACCAGAAATAAATTCTCCTATGAAATATGATCTAAAATACCAGTAGCCCTCTACAGAAAATCATGCTGACTTGAGCGATCACACCTAAGGCAGTCTGCACATGCCAGCGGCATGCTCCGTACACACGCATCACTTGTGGTGGCAGTGCATGCCTTTCGCTTTCCTGTACTTTTGCGGGACATATCTTGGAGCTCAGTGGTCTTGTCATTTTTTCAGGAGGCTATCATACTGTGTGTGGTTAACAGGAACATAAAATATCAATACAATGAAGTTTTAAATTCTTGTTATGTTTTGTGCATTTCGAATAGACATCAGCATTTTCACGTCAGCTGTGTTCTTCCTTACAAAACCTAAATGATGCGACCAGAAATGAATTTCTATGTGAACTACAATTAAACATAAACAATTCTACCTCAAGAAAAGATTCATTTCAACTGTCACACCCAAAGCAGTCTTTGCTCATTGACAACCGTACATTCCATGTACATATGTCACTTACATTGATAACACATGTGCTTGGCTTTCCTTTTCCATATTGCAGTCTTGTCGCCTCTTTTTCCATTTGATCAGCAGCTTCTTACTATACTGTACAGCATGCGCTTAGCATAGAACTAAGATACTAATAAAATAAAATATCAAATACGTAACAAGTACTTAGAATAGACATCAACATTTTCCTATCAGCTGTTTACTTGCTTACAAACCATAAAAGATAACACCAGAAATAAAAATCTGTGTGAATCACAGTGTAAGCATAAGCAAAATATACCACAGAAATGAGCTTTGCTCCCGTTGTCGCTTCCACACCCAAGGCAGTCTTCACCATGACAACTTCATGTTCCACACACAAGTATTGCTTACCCTGTCAGCATGCATGCTTTGTTTTCCTGTACCTTCTTATAGGACACAGTTGACTTAGGAGGTGCAGTCCTAATACTCTATAAACAAGAACCTGATAGATGAATTCCAGAATAAATGTCTAAATTGAAAGCACAGTAAGTCCTCACATCTATAGGGGGTACACATTTTTATGCCAGATCTCTACCCATTGCTTCTCCATAAGTCTTTTACATTCTTGCGATCACTATGAAAAATATATGCTAAATATAATAGCTGGTGCTGTCATAATAAATGCATTTTTGAATATTAATTTCAGTGCATGCAAAGTGTTTTATTTCCACCTAAATCTTTGCATATTTCACAGCATCCTGTAGCATTTCATCAGTTAGGATTTTCAACACTGAATGGCTGTGCTGTCTTTCTGTCCACTATAGTGCTCCTCTGCTAGGACTTTCCCTGTTTTTGAAACAAATTCTAACATTGGGTCACTAGATTTGGTTGAATGGTCATTTTTCAGTATTTAAAGTAGTCAAATAGGCACTCACATTGCCAGGGGTTTTTGTCATTTGAGTCATGGAGGTCTGCATTCCCTGTGCCTGTATCAGTCGATTCTTGCTCCAGTTCACTGTCACAGGAACTTTGGCTCTCAGGGCCAAGATCAAAGTCATCACCGTCATCATATATCCACATGCCCCTTCTGTTATGAAAAACTGCATGCTACCATAGTGGGTTGTCCTCATGAACCATGTGTGAGTAACCTGATGATTCACTTCTGACCTCCAAAATGTGGAAACCTAGTTTTTCACATTCCATTGTACTGAATTGGGCTATTTCTACCACAAAAATCAGAAGAACCTTTTAAAACCAAATCCTGAAATGTTGTGGGTCTATTGGACCCTCTGTAATGCCCAGGTAAACATATACAAAACTAGTTGTATGGAGCATAATTGTGTCAAATATCATTTTGACACTTTGGCACACATACGCTTACCTTTCTATTCATCATACAAAGTACGTAAACAGATAGATTACCTATTGCATCCCTCAGGGAAATGTACTGAGATGCACAGCCAGCTACTATTAATAGGACAAAGTTACAGTGGAAAAGTAAGGGATGGGTCTGCTGGACCCAGGCTGTTATGGTCTATGTCTAGTTGTCCCCACAAAGCCTCGTGTAGTCATGGGGCGGCTTCTGGAGTTTGTGAATGATTATTGTGGGTGTGGATGCTGCACCTGCCCTGGGCAGGTAATTTTCACTACAGTGTAAGGAGCAGAGAGAGGCTAGCTGCCTGAGTTGCTACCACTCCCTTAACTCTCTTGCTCTTTGCCACTACCATGAAAGGCTGCTCTTTGCCACTCTGCCTTGGAGCTGAGTATACACTGAAATCTCCAGTAACTATGAGCTAAATAAACCTTTCCTTCCTTGATTTTGGGTGTTGGGCATTTGTTCCAGCAACGAGAGAAGAGTGACTGAAACATGGACCTGGCCTCTTGTTAAAGTAAGTTACACACATTCCACTCTGGCTTGGCCCCAGTGATTACAAGGGATGCCTATAAGATGTTTAACATCCCAACACTGCAAGAAAAAGAAAAAGGCCTTACTGACATATGAAGATCTATTATCAGTTTTATTGTACACAGAACTTCTGTCACAGCAAAGGCAGGTACACAGTGTCCCTATGGGAAGTGGTATGAATCATGAGAGAATAATTATCTACAGAGACCTAAATATATTATAACTGTTCAAAGGATGGGATGTGACTGTCACGTTTCTTTCTAGATAACCCCCAGAGCCTCATGCAGTCACAGCAGTGGGCATCTAGAGTTGTGTTTGGTTCATGATCCAATGCTAGGATTGAGTTTAAATTCTACATCTGCCACAGAGAAGGTGGCCTACACACAACACAAAGGATGAAAGGCGTCTTGTTCCTTGCTCTTCATTCACCCTTGGTGCTCTTGCTGTCATCTGCCACCATGAACTGGCCCCTCCGCCACGTGCCACTATCCCTTGGACTGAAACCTCTTCAAACTGTGAGATAAATAGACCTTTGCTCCATTAAATTTGGGTATCAGTTATTTGATCTCAGCAATGGGACAAAAGTTAAGATAGTGAGTAACGTCCCTTGTCAAGTTAAAACACCAACAAGTCAGCCCGTTGGTTACCATAGGCTTAAGGTCCCATTAAATTAGAGCAGGGCTTAATGTATCCAATATAAAAGGTAGAAGAGGGGATTTTTTTTTTTTCCAGAACCAAGAATTGAACTCAGGCCCTTATGCTTGCCAGGCAAGTGCTTATTCTACTGAGCTATATCCCCAGACCTAGCAGGGGGATTTTTGAATCACCATTTGGGACTTGAGAAACAGTATTACAGTGGGCGCAGTGAGTTCAACTATTACAATTTCACCTAGATATTAACCTACAAAATGTGAAGAATAAAATATAGCCAAAGGACTGTTATTTTTCTAAGAGCTCTGGTTGGTTTAGTAGTTGTTTCTCTGCAGAATGTTCACAGACAATTCTACAGAGAAAATTTGAGATGAAGAACCATGCTGGTATTTTAGCAAGACCATCGTGCTGATACTGTAACGCACTGAGATATCTGCCTATCTTGGTTAGGCACCTAACCTGAGTGCTTTAGAAAACACAGATGTCTTAGTTAATCTCTATCCCATATATAAAGAAGTTCTCATCTAATTTGTTTTATTTATTTATTTATTTATTTATTTATTTGGTACAGGCTCTTTTTTTTTTAGAATTTTTTTTTCTTGTTTCAGAACTTTTGTTTGTTTATTTATTTATTTATTTTTATGGCCGGCTCAGCCTGCCCTGAGGGTAGGGCTGGCACAGCATGTGGTGCCAGGGATCGAACCGCGGTCCTTGCAGGCGCCCAAGCTTTCCTAAGCAGGTGCTTTATTTAGACCACTGAGCCATCCTGCCGGGCCCCTGGTACAGGGTCTTGCTATGCAGCTCAGACTCATACTGATCCTCCTGTGTCAGCCTCCCCAGCACTGGGATTACAGGTGTGCGTGCACCACCCCACCCAGTTTTGGTGACTGGCGCAGAGTACCCAGCGTTCTGGGCCGAGCACACCATGCAGTATTGGGGATCAAAACCGGATTCTCATGCTTGCTAGGCAGGCACTTAGATCACTGAGTTATCTCCCTAATCCCTAATGTGTTATCATTTTAATATAATATGACATAAGCCTCTTTTTTAAACTACCATCTGACTAGTGGTCTCATGGCGATTTGACTTATACTTTTTATCAGAAGCAGTACAGGAGAGGGGCAGATACCTATGTCTACGAAAAGGTTATCACCATGAATAATTCTACTTTTACATCTTAGAAGACCTAGTCACTTGGAAGGTATGATGGCTAAATTTAGTACACCAGGAGATTAGCAGTAACAAATGCCGTACAAAACTGTGTAGAAAGCTTTGTCTTTTAATTGAGTTTTGGATCAGGACCATCTCTTAATGGAACCTTATTGTTTAGTTCACAGAAAGCTTAGCCATTTGATGATGACCACACTAAACATATCACAATAATACATGTAGCAGTGTTTATTGGCATATGTCTCCCACAAGCTTATGGGAATTATTAATTTAGCTATAAATAATTTAGCTATTAATTTAGCTATTTCACTCCAGTCCTGTGGAACTCTCCTTTCAAGTCTCGAGTTCCTGTTTTAGTGCCAGTTTCTTTGTTAACAGGCATAAATCAGGCTAGCTGCCAGGCCCTTCAGCTTTAGTGACAGGGGCAGACGGGGAGATGCGTCAACTACAGGGAAGGACGACTCTGTGGACATTTTAGGTACACGTAGGTTGATTAGGTAGGTATTTCTCCCTCTTTTTACAGAGCCTTTCTGCCAGGGCTGCACTCACAACCTTTAAACTGCAACTGCAGGGACCTAGTATATATGTTATGGTGGCTCCTTCTAAAAGTGGCTCACCAATTAAATGTCACCAGGTTTCGTGGTGCTCTCATGTCCTAGCTGGTTTCTAGGTTCTTTTCACTTCAAACAATTGGGTGGAGTGAATTAAAAAAGACTAGCAAAGATTCTCTGAAAAATTGAAAGTAAGGGGTGAGGGAGAAACTGGCTCTGCAGAGCCAGCTCGGGCTGAATTCAAAGAGGAAAAAGCAAGATAATGGTACACCCTGGAGGACACAGGGTGGGCTATGGTTAGGAAAGCCATGATAGGGAGCTCTTGGTGGTGTCTGTGTCCTTTTAGGGTGTCCAGATCTCAAGCAAACCCAGGAGAACTTCACCGTCTGGGTCCTGAGAGTCAACACTGGGATCCCATGTCTCAGGTGGAGGTCAGGCCTAGGCCATTGTATGGAAAACCTCAAGTTCTCACAAGAAGTCCACATGCAGGGCTTTGGGAGCAGCTCTGTGCACGTGTTCTGCGATCTTGTTAACAAATCACACCCACTTCCCCAGCCACTTTTGCTGTGCCCCAGCCCCCTTTGCTGTGCCCCAGCCCCCTGGCTTATGTATAGTGACCTCATTTCATCATTGGTGTCTTTTTTTTTTTTTTTTTTTTTTCCTGTATTGTAGGGAAGGGTCTACAAGGTGTTCAGGGTCTCACTACTAGATCGGACTCATAATGATTTGCCTGTTTACAGCCTCTCAAGTGCTAGTAATACAGGCGTGCCCCCACCACACCAAGTTTCAATGGCCTCCTCAATGTGCCCCAGGGGTGGGGATGTCACCGCATAAAGGGGACTGAACTGGTCCCCTGTGCCTGCTTGAAAGTGCTTTAATTCGCTGAGCTATTATGGCTGGCCCAGTGGACCTGGGTTTTTGTTTGTTTCTTTGTCTTGTTTTGTTTTGTTTTTGTCTTTTAGGGAAGGGTTTCACCTCTATCAACCCTACCTCTTTGCCTCACTAAGTTGAACACTGAAATCATGGACAACATGGGGTATTTAGGAGAGCGTTTATTTGAATCAGTGAGAAGAAAAAGCACTCAGCGGATTCCCACATGGAGGGAACAGAAATCCAGCGCTGTATCTTTGTCCTAGCTTCCTATGGAGAGGAAGACTGGGACTTCTTTTAAACAGGCAGGTTTGTGGGTTTAATATTTAAAGGAGAGGCTGGGGAGATAGCTCAGGGGCACAAGTGTCTGCCTGGCAAGTGCCAGGTCCTGAGTGTGATCCCCAGTTCCGGGGTGAAAAAAAAAATTAAAGGAAATTAGTTGTTTGCTGGTTTACAGAAAATTGGTTATTCTGAATTTCTTTTTTTTTTTTTTTTGTGGAACTAAGGATTCAAACTCACGACGTTGCACTTGCCAGGCAGGTACTTGCACCATGGAGCTATCTCCCCAGTCCAGTTACTCTGTATTTCTAAGCTTCTAGTCTTGTAGATAGGAAGAAGCTGTTAACTATGTCTGGTCTAGAGGCCTAAGAGCCTCCTCACAGCAGAAAAGAGCCTTACCTCTCCACTGTCATCCTAACCTTTTGTCTTTCATTCTTGTGTTTTATTTTATATCTACAGGTGTGAGTATTTTCTGTTTTCTGATCCTATTTCCAGGCTATTTTGATTGCCCGTTCATAGCTGAACTAAACTAAGGTGCTATAACTATGCATGGTGAAAAATGGATTTATTTATTGTAGAACAGAGTGGAGAACTCAAAAATAAGCACTGGCAGATGAAGACACATGGTCTCCAACCAGGGTGCCAAGATCACTCTTCAGGGAAAGGGGACTCCTGAGCCAGAAGCACTGGAGAAACAAACGATGAAGACAGACCTTTATCAAGCACCGTAAATGAAAATTAACTTAGCGGCCTTGCACACCGGAAATCCCAGCTACTCATGAGGCTGAGGCAGGAGGAGTGCAAGGTGGATGCCAGCCTGTTTCTGAATGAAATCAAAAGGCTGGTGGTATGAGACACCAGTCCGCAATAAAGCACTTCTGGGTGCGATCCTCATTCCAGAAAAAACAGTAACTCAAAATCAGATCAAAGACTTAAAAGAGATTAAACATTAAAGCTCTTAGCAGGAAACCCAAGCCGGGTTTGACTCTTCTTGACATCTTTCAGAGATGCCCTCCTACGCAGCAGTTCATCCGTCAGTAAGTCCTAGAGCAGGGAAAGATGAACATAGTGCAATTGTTATATTATACTATATTATATTATATTATATTATATCATATCATATCATATTAAAATGAGAATAGCACCCATCCCAGGAAACCCCCAAAATTTTAAGTGTTCCACCAAGGGGCAGATAAACTTCAGCCCAGGCGTCAGGCTGCTTGGGCCTGAGACAGGAGAAAAGGACGTCACAAAACGACCGGACAATTTGAGCGTGACCTGTCAGTCACGGGACTTGTCAATCACAGCCAGAACACATGCGCAGAAGAGTTTTGGAGCCCTGCATAGGCAGGCTCAGATCTGACATCAGAACAGGAGAACAAAGGACTTCTGTGACTAAGCTCATGGCCTCTGTGACTCTGCCCCAGCACTCTGCGCCCTGCAGGGAATATTTCTCCTATTTTAAGCAGCCCATGCTCACTCTGAAGAGTACATTCTTTGGCTACCTCTGCGTTCTGCATTTGTCTTGTCCAATTCTCTGAACAGGACAACAAGAGGCTGGGGGTGGGGGCGTGGCTGGCACTCCAGCATTCGGTTCTGGCAAGCCCACCAGAGGTTAGGAGCAGACAACCACAGGCTGGAGAGTAGGGACGCTGTGCCTAGAGCTGCTAGTGCTCTGCTCGGGTCCCACTTCTGGGAAGAGGCGGCGTGAGGGCAGAGAGATGAGGACGATGGACCCAAGCTCAGTGCAGCACCAGGCCGCTACACCCCACATGCTCTGCGTGCCAGCCCAGGTTAGGGGACACCTGCAGACTGCTCCAGAGGAGGCAGAAGGTGACTGCTGTAAGGCACGGCCTGCATGGCCGCCTGTGGAGCCACCACTGCGCAGCAAGGCCGAAGCCATGGCAAGCAGGTGGGGCCCTTAGCATGGGCAGCCCAGGATTCCTGCCTGTTACGGCCCTTAGGAAGTGGCCAGAGGGTCGGCCAGATAGCTCAGTGGACTGCTGAAGCGCCTGCTTAGGTGGACTGCAGCGACCAGGGTTCGATCCCCAGCATGCTGTGCTGGCCCCACTCCTGGGATGTGCTGAGGCGGCCATTGAGTCTGAGCATGGTGGCAAACTCCTGTAATCCCAGTGCTTAGGAGGCTGAAAACAGGAGGATCACTACAAGTCTGCTCTGTGTAGTGAGACCCTGTAAACCCTGTACTAAATACAGGGTTTTTTTGTTTTTGTTTTTGTTTTTTTTGTCTTTTTGAGACAGGGTCTGGCTATGCAGTTGAGGCTTGTCCTGAGCTCACTTTTGTAGCCCAGGCTGGTCTCGAACTCGCACCGATCCTCCTGCCTCAGCCTCCCGAGTGCTGGGATTACAGGCATGCGCCACCATGCCCGGCTAAATACAGGGTTTAAAATACTACATTTTAAAAAGAAGAAAAAAAGAAAGTGCGCAGGCCCTGGGGCTGGTGAGATAGCTCCGCGGTCTAAAGTGCCTGCTTAGGCAAGCTTAGGGGCTGCAGTTTGGTTCCAGGTACCACATTCTATGCCAGCCCCACTGAGCTGGCCACAAAAAAAGAAGAAAAGGAAGGAAAAGAAGGTGGGCAGGCCCTGGGTCTGGCCAGGTCGAGGGGAACCCCGTGGCTTCCTGCCCAACAGCACTGCGGCTGCCCGCGGGGACTGGGCAGGGCCATTCCAGGAAGTCATCCGGGTGGGAGTCGCCATCGCTTCCCACCCCCAGCTCCTCTGCTTCCCGTGGGGGTAGATATCACTCTGCCTGCCCCTCGACTCCCCTTGCCACTACCTGAGCAAGCTTGCCAAAGAGGGAAGAGGGGCTGGTTCCACGGGAAGGAGGCACCCACTCACTGTAGACCTCCACTGGGTCAGAGGATGGATGTCTCTCCTGCCCGCTCCTCGTTTTCCACCACCGTCACCACCACCACCACCTTTGCAGCCCCAGGATCCTGCAGTCTGCACCCCCGAGTGCCATGGCTGGAGCGAGGCCAGGGCCAGGGCACCTGGTGAATGTGTTCTGAGTCCATGCCAGAGCAGCAGCCTGAATGGCAGCCACCACTGCCCACGAGGCAAGAAAGTCCAGACAGGGAGACCCTGGCGGTAACTAACTGGATGGGGGTACCCCTCCCCCATGGCCGGTCCTAGCACCACAGCCGCTGCCCCTGCATGCTCTCCGGGACATTCTGCCCACCACCAGGTCCCGCCACCTCTCGACACGCTATTTTACCGGCAACTTGGGAGGAGGGAGCAGCACAGGCGGCACCGCCACGGGTACCCTGCTGGCCTTCGTGGTTGGCACAGCACTGGTGTCCTCAGTCCAGGAGGATCTGGACTCACGGCGGTGTCCTCTGTAGTCCTGCAGGTCGGAGGCTTCCAGAGAGACTTCAACATCCGCAGCTCTCTGTGACTAGCAGTGGCAAAACATCATGTGGTAAAACTCTTCATGTTAAGGAATTGCTTAAGCTTCTCTGGGAAAATATGAGAGGATTATTCTTGTCCTACTTCTCAGAGATGACACCTATATTAACTTACCTGTTGTCCTCTTGGCTCTTCCCTCCCTTCCTGTCCCCTTAACAACTCAGAACTCCATACCTTTGGGGCCTGGTAGGATGGCTCAGTGGTTTAAAGCACCTACCTACGTGGCTGCAGGGACCGAGGTTCGATCCCGATCCCCGGAACCACATGCTGCGCCAGCCCTGCCCTCAGGGCAGGCTGAGCCGGCCATAAAAACAAACAAAGTTCTGAAACAAGAAAAAAAAAAAAAAAAAAAAAAAAACCTCGATACCTTTTGTAGCTATCATGCTGCAGTTTGTCTCTGGATGACGCAAATAGTGGTGACTTGGAGTGCGTGTGATTGTCAAATATATAAATTTTAACCTCCACTGTGTGTAAAGTTTTAAAAGTCAGATTACCAGGCTGGCCAGATAGCTCAGGGGACAAAAGCACTTGCTTAGGCAGACGCAGGGACAGGAGTTCGATCCCTGGTGTGCCATGCTGGCCCCACCCCCATGGCACACTGATGGTGATTGAGACTGGGTGGCAGTCGTGCTGGGTGGTAGTGGTGCGTGCCTGTAATCCCAGCACTTGGGAGCCTGAACACAGGAGAACTGCTGTAAATCCAATCTGTGCAGTGAGACCCTGTAGACCCTGTACTAAACAATAATACACTTGATCTTAGCCAAAAGGCCAAGAAGTGATAATAATGATAAATAAAAATTCAGATTATCTATTTTATATTTGCTTTATGTTTCACTACCTGTAGCTTCAGGACAACAGAAGCCCAAAGATGTTAACTATATTTTGAAAAACTGCTGCAGATTCCTTCAGCCCTGTATTTGTTCATTTCTTGCAATTCGAAGACATGGGGTGGGGTATAAAGAACTCGTTTTTGTTTATAAAAATCCATTTAAACTCTGAATGTTTTTTCTGAGTCTTTGAAGTCCCTACCATTAAATACAGCTCACCACAGACCGATGTTAAGGAATACATATGACAGGGTTTTTTAAAGTTGGAATTTTAGGGCCAGCCAGATAGCTCAGCAGACTAAAGCACCTGCTTAGGCAGACACAGGATCAGGATTTGATTCTGGCATGGCATACCAGCCCCATCCCAGGGGCATGCTGAGATGACAACTAAGTTTGGATGTGGTGGTGGATGCCTGTAATCTCAGTGCTTGGGAGGCTGAAAACAGGAGGATCACTGCGAGTCTGATTTGTGCAGTGAGACCCTGAGACCCTATACTACATACCATTAAAAAATAGGAAAGAAAGAAAGAAAGTAAGTTGATATTCTGTAAGCACAGAAAATTCTAATGGTAGCTTTGGTAGCCCTGTGAAGGATATGAATTGCAATTTGGAAACACAAAGACTACTAAATAAATCCTGTGCCCTCTCAGATTTCTCAGCAGGACCCACATGGTCTAGCAATAAAGATACATTGTTCAACTACCAGGGTGGGCCCCTGGGGCTCCTACTAGCTCAGGGTCAGTAAGGAGAGTGGTAATGAGGTCTGGGGCCCTTCAGGTGGGCATCCTGTGCAGGAGGAGGACCTCTGCTGAGTGTCCAAGGCATCCCTGTGAGACTCGGCTACTACTGGCCAGGCGTCCCCAGCTAGCGCAGCATGAGAGAAAGTTTCCACTTTCAGGGATCCCTGCTTATGTCAGAAGTTCAGAATAATGTAAAGGAACATGCGAGCTGGGCTTAGTGGCGTGTGCCTGTAATGCCAGCCCTGGGGAGGCTGAAGGGGGATGGGGGAAAAGAGGGAGAAAAGAAGCCTGCTCCCCCACCCCACTTCTGTTTTTGCTTTCTGCCACCTTGAATGGTTGCCCCTTACCATATCACTTTGCCTTGGAGCCAGCTGGTTAAGGACTGAAACCTCCACAAACTGGGAGCTAAATACACCTTTCCTTCCTCAACTTTGAGAGTCAGGTGTATTACCTCAGCAATGAGGGAAAAGTAGCCAACACAAAAGTAATCAGGCTGGATCCCCCATGACTGGGATTACTGTCCTTGTGAAAGAGGCACCAGGGAATTTCTCTTCCTTCAGGCGAGCCACCACGTAGAGCCCGTGAAGGACAGAGATAGCCCTCCTCACACACTGAAGCTGTTGCTGCTGAAGATAAGACCATGGACACACCAGCCTTCTGAACTGCCTGCTGGCCCCAGATGACCCAGTCCAAGGCAGCTTTTGATAGGAGCCTGAACCTCCTGATATGTAGCCGGCCCCATGGCCTCCCTGCCCTGGTCAACACGAGCTGCCATAACAGCGTGCCTCAGAGAAGCGGCTGACTCAAGAGAAGTTTGTTTTCTCATATTCTTTTTTTTTTTTTTTTTTTTTTTCAGGCTTAAAATTTATTTATTAGTTGGTTGTTTCTTTCTAATGAATTGGCCATTACATTTCCAAAGCTCTGAAATGGCCAACAGACCATAGAAAGAAATCGCTTTAGGCTCCTGCTTCTCATATTCTTGAGGCTGTAAGCCAGGCCAGTGCGTGGGCCTGTTTGTTTCCAGTCAGTGGCTTCCTTCTAGGCTTAAAGCTCCCTGCTTCTCACTGTGTCCTGTACAGCTTCTCCTGTGCTGGTCCCTGGAGTGTGAGGAGGTCCCTCACATGTCTTTGTTATGGACCTTAGTCCTGTCTGATGAGGGCTCTGCCTTATGGCCTCTACACTCTCATTACCTCCCCCTGGGGCTTAGGGGTTTGACCCAGGAATTACAGAGGCACACCTTTCAGGTCAGAATATTGGCAAAGGGGCTTGGTGACATCTTCTCTAAAGTAAGCAACAGCCTCTTCCCAGCGCAGGGCCCGAAGGAGACTGAAGGAGAAATAAAAGATGTGACCAGGCCTGACCAGCACAGGTGCCCACAAACCAAGGTGCCTTTCATATTATTTGGACCTCAAGAACCACCAGATGCCACATCCTGAAGTGGATCCAAGCAAACTTGACACTAAGAGCACACAAGCTCTCTTCACCCCTACTGGACAGCCCTGGCTCCCATGGGGCCCAGTTAAAGTGCCCCCCTCCTGCCCCACTTCCAAAGGCCTATCCTTACCTTTTTGAGTAGCTCATCGTAGCATTCGGTGTATTGCTCCAGCACCTCTTCCAGCTCTCGAGCCTGGGCCCTGAGTTCTTCTGCAAGCTCGGCCTTCGATTCATCTCTCAGCTGTTTCCAGTTCTTCCACAGAGCCGACATGCCCTCGTTCAGAGACATGGAAGCAAAGGCCCTAACGCTCATGCGAACCAGTTTGGCCACAGTCAGTGGCTTACCCGGACTGGCCTTCTGTATCTGCATTCTTGCGGCTCCTGAGACTTTACCAGCAGTCCGATGATGCTTGACAGAAGTGCCCGAGTGTGGCTGGGCTTTGATAGGCCAGAGGGCCCGGATGCCCTTCTTGATAACCTGCAGGGCTCTCCCACATCTATACAGAGCCTGACCAGCAGGTGAGAGGTGGGCTGACTGCTTTTCTTCTGGGCCTTTGGGCTCGTGGTCACTCATGGGCACTTGGATATTGGCCTGAGCACGGAGTTTTTTATTGTGAGACTTCTCTCTAAACTCCGTCACCATAGTGCTAACTACAGCTGCTGCTGACACACCTTTGCTTGCAGTGGAGAGTAGCAAGCTTGCTCCTGCTGTTACGGGCACTAGGGCTAAGCCCACGATGTTCGCAACTTCAGAGGCAACGGTGACAGAATTGGACACCACTTTGGTCTTGGTGAATTTTTTGTGCATTTTGTCAGCATCGTCTGCAAAGGCACGAAGTGTTGTGATATACTTTTCTTGCTCCTTTTTCCACTCAGGAAACTCTTCCAAAAATTTTATTTCTTCAGCCGTCAGGTTTCCTTCATATAACTCCATGTCAGCCTCGGGAATTGTTTTATCCTTCTTCCTGTGGAAACGAGTGAAGGAAAGACTTGGCTTCAGCCTCCTGGTAGAAAAGGCCAACTCTTCAGCCAGCCTGTGTGGCTCCTGATATTCTGTCAGTCCCAACATTAAACCCTTCCCCACCTCCTTAAAAAGACCCTGGAAAAGTCCTAGAGAGTCGCTGAGAAACTCAGTCTTGGAGGAAGCTACTGAAAGGTATGGTCAGGACTCGTGTGTAGAAAGAACAACAGGAACAACCTCAGCCTGGCAAAGCCACGAGGTAAGCAGATTCATGAGGGAAACTAGACGGGCTGCACACAAGAGAGACCACACTGTTGGGGACAGAAGCAGGGAATACTGAGAGGAAAGATGGACCCCATGGAGGGAAACACCTGAGAAACACAGAAGGAAGTAGAAGGCCAAGTATTGGGCAGAGGGTGGGAATTCTTCTAGGAGAGGTGAGTCAGAGGGGACACAGGCTAGCTTGTGTCAAACATCCTCCGTACTGCCAATGTTAACTTTGCCCCTCAGGGCTGTGCCTTGCCTTCTCTGGAGAGTTGTACATGGAGGGGCCAAGGCAAACTCTGACTGATGCTGTGGAGGTTCTCTTGGGCACTTGTCCAACCTTCTGTGGCCCCAAATCAAGTGGGATTGGTCCTTTGTGAAAGGACTTTGGGATGCAAGGCCCAGCCCTGCTTCATCTACCGTTTCTCAGGGCAGGGTATGAAGGGCTCTTGGTCAGCTCAGTTGAGTTCTAAGTGGTCCAAAGCAGTGTCAGGGAGAAGAACCATCTTCCTCAAGGTTCTTCTCCTGCCCAGTGCTATTGATACATTTATTTCATTCTGGGAAAGTGGATGCTGGGGACCCTGATGTGTCCTGGCCCAAAGGATGAGACCACTGAGGCAAGGGGCTGGGAGAGAATCGGAGTCTCCTTCTCAGGCTCAGTGGAGGCATCCTAAGAGTAAAGGTTACCCACTCAGAGGGACACGCGAGTTCACGACAGAGCTCTGGTGAAGGACCAGGCCCAGTGACACACAGGAGTGCCTGCTGTTTCTCTCCTTTGCCTGCTGACATCCACCCTCCTCCCTGAAACCTAGCTATGCCTCAGTATCCACAGACATGGGTTCCAGGATCCCAGGAAGATGCCAAAATGGGAGATGCTCCAGTCCCTTGCCTCAAATGGGCATAGCATTGCACATAACCCATGCACATCCTCCCGTAGCCAATCCTCCCTAGCTAACTGCAGTAACTAAGGCAATGAAAACGCCAGGTAAACAGCTGTGGCTCTGTGTTGCTTAGGGAGTGATGCTAACAAGGAGAAAGTCAGGATATGTTCCTATGGGGGAAGCCATCACGGGACTCAATACAAAGAATCTGAGCTATGGTAGGCTGAGTCACAAGTGTGGAATCCCCAGTATGGAGTGCTGACTGTTTGTGACCTGTGTGGTGGTAACTGTCTATGCTGTTCGTGTCCATGTACGTACATAGTTCTTAATCTCTCTCTCTCTCTCTCTCTCTCTCTCTCTCTCTCACACACACACACACACACGAAAGATAATCAGTTCCTCAGTGGAAAAGGTTAAAAGTCAAATATGCACAACCACACAAAAATTCTTTCGCTTAATAAACTTGGGCCTAAAATTTCATGAGCAGATGTTAATCAGCTCATAGAGAAGAAGGTAGGAAGGGAAACAAAGACGGCAAGAAGGCAGGCCCTGGGGCAGCCCTAAACTGTCGTGTCACCGACCACGTCACCTGATCCTGTGTTGCCTCCATGTGTACAAGGCCAGAGAAAGAGCACAAGTAGCGTACCACTGTAAGCATCAGCTATGCCCCTGCATTCATCGCTGTAGGATGGTGTGGGTCACCCACGCTACAAGTTCGGCTTCATATATTCTTTTTTTTTTTTTTTTTTTTTTTTGTCTTTTTGAGACAGGGTCTCGCTATGCAGTTGAGGTTGGCCTTGAGCTCACTTTTGTAGCCCAGGCTGGTCTCGAACTCACACCGATCCTCCTGCCTCAGCCTCCCGAGTGCTGGGATTACAGGCGTGCGCCACCACGCCTGGCCGCTTCATATATTCTTAATTAAACCAAATATCCCCAATGTAGACACTTTGCCACGAAACTTCCTGGGTCAGACAGCCACACCTGCTGCTTAGCATAAGATCAGTTATGTGAAGTTTAGTGCACGTGTAGTTTACTAATTCACCATTTTAACAACGCCTCGTCGCTGGTCCACGTTGTGTTGGGCGTTGATGGATGGTCCATCTGCTTGTTAGTGGACAGTTGGCCCTGAATGTATTAATTTGCTTATGCTAAAGAACTTAGTTGCATGTAAGCTAAGGCACTCTTGTCTTTCTGGGTCTCACAGAGGGAGGGGTCAGAGTGGGCAGTTTCTGTCCCTGGAGTCCTTTGCATGCAGTGACATGCACCTGACTAGATCTTTTTTACTTGCATTTCAAAATACTTAGTTAAGCTTCATGGAATGCGGGTTCCCTGCAATAACTGATATTCATGTACATAATAATGACCAGTAAGAAGACTAGACCTGCTGCACAGCTGCTGGTACAAGAGCACATTTATTCTTAATTAATAGGACACCTGCAGCTTTTCCCCCAATGCCTGACTCTAAGTTCATCTTTGCAAACTAACCCCAGCCTCGCATTCTTACCCAGCTTGGTTGTCTGGCTGTCTCTCTGGCACCAAATCCACGCTCCGAGGAATCATGTATTTTTCTGGTTGGAAATGTAGAAATCAAGGTTACTGTACATATCATAAAACAGTGGTTCTCCACCTTTCCAATGCCGTGACCCTGCAATACAGTTCCTCATGTTGCAGTGATCCCAAACCAAAAAATAATTTTGGTGGCTACTTCAAAACTGTAATTTTGCTACAGTTATGATTCAGAATGTAAATACATGACCCCTGTGTTTTGGTCGTTCGACCCCCGGTTCCTAGCAGGCTCTACACCTTGGTTGCCCTCAGCCTAAGGTCGCATAGGTGACTCTCAGACTGACCTGATTGAGGACAAGGCCAACACCCTGGAGAAAAGGTAAGCCTGCCCAGAGGAATTAGTGGCTTGAGGGAGAAATATTGGATGAGCCATTAGCACTAGCCCCAAGAAAATCTCATAGCTGATATAAACTAATAATTAAAAACAAAACAAAAAGTGGTGTAAGTGGTATGAGGCATTACTCTGAGAATAGCTTCTCATAGTGGGATAGGACTGGAAAAGAAGCCGAGTGCAAGAGAGAGATAGATCAGGTACTATTCTGAAAAGGGACTGAGTACAAGGCACTAAGTTATAAAACAGCGACACTACAGCTTAACTCCAGGACTGAAGCTTTGCCCTGCCATGGTGATTGGATGGGAGGGGGCCACAGGACACAGGATGAGAGAAGATGAGGGCTGGGATTCTTCCCCCTAGAACCCCTAGAAGCTCAAGCTCAGGCTAGGAAAGGTGCAGGGCCTGCACTCTGTGGTGGAGGACAGGCTCAGTGGGTCCAACTTATAGAGGTGGTTGGATCTGAAAATGATGGCATCAAATCCTATGGTCTGCTTGAGAAACTTCCCTGCTGGCTATACCCAGGGGAGGCTGGTGGTCTGATCGCTTCTCCAAAGACCAATGTGGATCTCAGCTGAAATAGTTGCCATAGCCTGAAGTGTCTCAAGGGAGACCCCTTGAGCAGAGAGGTTATCTCACAAACCCACAGGCTATGAAGAGGATGGTGACTTTCTAGACTATAAGACTGTAGACCCCAGAAATAGCCACTCATCTGGAAACACACAGGAATTCTTTGTTCTTCTTTTGATACAATTCTTTTTTCCAATGGAGCTTTTGTTGTTATCATTTTTTTATTATTATGTTTTGGTGGTGTATGAAGTTTGAGCTCCCATGTTTTGCTCTTTTTTTCTTTTTGAAACAGGGTCTCAATATGCAGTTCAGGCTGCACTTGAGCTCACTTTTGTGGCCCAGGCTGGTCTCGAACTTGCACTGATCCTCCTGCCTCAGCCTCCCAAGTGCTGGGATTACAGGCATGCGCCACCACGCCCGGCTATGTTTTGCTCTTTTTAAAAATAATATTATCTTTGTTTATTTGTTCCATTTACTCTTCTTTCTGTCTTTCTTTGCTCTCCTTTAGTTTGTTCTATAATTACCTTTTTTCTTTCTTCATTCAGCTTTCCATTACCTTCTACCTTTAACAGATAAGGATCCCAGTAAAAGTAATGATTGGTGAGTTTAGAGAAGACATTCATGAAAAACTAGAGCAGCTAAAGAAAAAGATGCAAACCATGAATGCCCTGATCTATCCATTATAACTATCAATGTGAACAGTCTCAATTTCCCAATCAAAAGACACAGGTTCATAGAATGGATCAAGAAACAAGATCAAAGAATATGAGAAACATAGTTAACCCAAAAAGAAATTCATAGACTGAAAAATAGAAGGATGAAAAATAATATTCTGTGCAACAGGAATCCCGAGTCAAGCGGGAATCACTATCCTATTTTTAGACAAATTAGACTTTAAGGCAAAGCTGATCAGAAAAGTCAAATAAAGGAACTACTTAATGGTTACTGGACCCATTCAGGAAAAGACTGCAATAGCAAACATACATGCACCAAATAATGGTAAAACAAACTCAAATGGAAATAAAGGATCAGATAACTATTAATAGGATTATACCCATTATCACAAATAGATCAAGCGAACAAAAAATTTAAAAGCATTGAACCAACTATTTGGACAAATGGACATAATAGGCACAAACACCTAGAGTGTTCCATCCAATGACAGAGCACACATTCTTCTTAGAAGCATATAGAATTTCTCCTAATAGACTACATATCAGCAAACAAAACATGCTTACATAAATGCAAAAGAGCTGAAGTATTCACCATGCATATTCACCATGGTGAATACCATGCATACTGCTCTGAAATTAGAAAATAATAGCAAAAGAAACCATAGAAATTATGCAAACACATGGGAATTAAGCAACATATTCTTAAATAATCAATAAGTCACCAAAGAAATTTACATAGAATAAAATGTTCCTAAAATTTAAAGATAACACAATATACCAGAGCTTATAGGACACAATGAAAGCAGTCCTCAGAGGGAAAATTACACCTGTAAATTCCCACATCAGAAAAACAGAGCAAGTCCAAATAAATAACCTAATAATATACCTGAAGGTCCTACAGAAACAAGAATAATTCCAATCCAGAGAGAGTATAAGCAAAGTGACTGTAAGAACTCAAAGAGAAACCAATGGGGGGCTGGCAAGATGCCTCAGCAGTCTAAAGTGCCTGCTTAGGCAAGCTAAGGCAACCATAGGGACCGCAGTTCAATCCCCAGCATCATATTTTGCACCAGCCCCACCTCCAGGGCAGTCTGAGCCGGCCATAAATAAATAAATAAATAAAGAGAGAGATGTTAAAAAAAGTAAAACCAATGAAATGGAAACTAAATGCAAATAATCAATGAGTAAGCCAATCTTACCAAATAAAGGAGAGAAGACACAAATAAATTCAATTGGAAATGAAAAAGGTGCAAAAGCAACAGATACTGCCTAGATCCAGATTATCATCACCAACTACTTCATAAACTTGTACACAAAAAAATTGGAGAATTCAAAACAAACGAATAGATTCCTAAATCAACATGAATTCCAAAACTGAAACAAGAAGACTTAAAAATCCTAAATAACTAAATTACAGGCAGCAAGGCTGAAATAGTAATTTTTAAAAACCTACCATTAAGGTAAATCCAAAACCTGATGGACTCATCCTCTAATTCTATAAGAGTTTCATGGAAAATCGAATGCCAGCACTCCTCAAACTCTTTAATAAAATTGGAAAGGATAGTAGAGTAGTACCAGTGTTATTCCTGAAAGCTAACATCACATATATCCCAAAGTAGTTAAGAATCCAACTAAAAAACACAATCATAGGCCAATCTTTCTAATAAGAATAGATGTAAAAATTCTCTAAAAACAAAACAAAACGAAAATCCTGGCAAAGAGAACATAACAAATCATCCCAAACTGACTGTACACCATGACAAGTGGGCCTCATCCCAGGGATGCAAGTATGGCTCAACACATACAAATCAATACGTGAAACTCACCACACAAACAGAAGCTAGGAGAAAAATCACATCATCATCTCAGTAGACTAAACAACAAGCCTTTGACAAAAGCCAACAACTAGGGCCGGTGAGACAGCTCAGCAGACTAAAGCGCCTGCTTAGGCAAGTGCAGAGACTGCGGTTTGATCTCTGGTACCACATGATGTGCCAATCTTGCCCCCAGGGCAGGCTGAGCTGGCCATAATAAATAAATAAATAAATAAATAAATAAATAAAGCCAACAGCTATTAGTGCGCAAAACCCTGAAGACATATAGAAAGATCTTATCTCAATCTGATAGAGGCCACTTATGACAGTGTTATGGCCCACACCATATTAAATGTGGAAAAAAATGAAATCTTTCCCTCTAGGAACAAAACACAAATGTGTACTATGACCACTCCCATCCAATATAATGCTCAAAACAGGCAAGAGACATAAATAAAGGGACATGTATAAAATAAAAGGAGTATTACTATTTGCAGATGACATGATCCTCTACTTAGAAGATCCAAAAATTCCACTGAAAGACTTCCAGAATTAGTAACAAAATTCAGCAACGTAGCAGGATACACAATCAACAAACAAAAATCAATGGTGTTCCTATGCACTAATAATGAATTTACTGAAAAAAGAAATGAAGAAAATAATATCATTCATATGGCATCAAGAAAATTAAATAACCAGGAATTAACCTAACCAAGGAAGTGAAACGTCTCTACACTGGATGCTATAGTATTCTAAAAAAAGAGATTGGGGCCGAGGAAATAGCTGGAGTGAATAGGCACTTGCCTGGCAAGCACAAAGGCCTGAGTTCAATTCCTCGTTCTGGAAAAAAAAAAAAAAAAAAAAAAAAAAAAAAAAAAAAAAAAAAAAAAAAAAAAAAAAAAAAAAAAAAAAAAAAAAAAAAAAAAAAAAAAAAAAAAAAAAAAAAAAAAAAAAAAAAAAAAAAAAAAAAAAAAAAAAAAAAAAAAAAAAAAAAAAAAAAAAAGAAAGAAAAGAAAAGAAAGAGGAAATGTTCAATCCCTGGTACCATAAATAAATAAATAAATAAATATAAAAAAGAGATTAAAGAATACAACAGAAAATGGAAAGATACCCCATGTTCCTTGACAAGCAGAACCAACCAATGGCTAGACTTCCAAACTGATATAGAGATTTAATGTAATCCTAATAAAAATGCCAGTAGCTTTCCTCACAAATCTTAAGAAAAAAAATCTAAAAATTTATGTGTAGGGGCTGTGCAGATAGCTCAGTAGAATAAGCACTTGCCTGGCAAGTGCAGGGTCCTGAGTTCGATCCCCAGCACTGCAAAAAACAAACAAAGAAACAAAAGACCAGCAGAAATAAAAAAAATTTATGTGGTGGGGCTGGGGTGATAGCTCTGTGGCACAAGTGCCTGCCTGGCAAGTGCAAGGTTGTGAGTTTGAACCCCAGTCTCACCAAAAAAAAAAAAAAAAAAAAAAAAAATTATGTGGAACCAGAGGAGGTCAAGAACACTGAAAGTATTAAAGTGCCTGCTTAGGCCGAGTGCAATGGTCTGGGTTTGATCCCTGGAGTGCCACACCAGCCCCATTCCCCAAGGTGCCCTGAGACTGCAGTTGAGACTGGGAGTGGTGGCATATGTCTGTAATCCTAGCTCTTGAGAGGCTGTAAACAGGCGGATCACTATGAGCGATCTAGTAGTAGCAAGACCCTGAACACCCTGTAGACCCTTCCCTAAAATATAATAATAATAATAATAATAATAAGCAAAATAAAGCATCAATAACAGGAAATAGGGGCATACTTTTCAATTGGGAAGGTAAATAAGAGATGGTGGAGGAAAGGAGTGGAGGAAGAGAAAAATGATTTTAAAAGAACAGAAGAAAAAATAGAAATAGAGCTTATTCAGTTGGGAAGGGAAGCCATAGCTAAAGAGCGCAGGAGGAGATGGAAGAGGAGGGGATAAAAGAGAATTAAGTTGTGTTATGTACACATACTAACTCCCCGTGATAAATATAATCATTATGTGCTGCACATGTATTAATAAAAACTGAAGTTTCATGGTCAGGTATTGCTTAGGTGTAGTAAGCCCTGAGTCAAAGATTTTGACATCTACGTTGGACAATGACACAATATGCCACCTCCGAATGTGCTCCTTTGGCAAAAGGATTGTTTTGGGCTGAGCACACAGGAGACAGAGCAGAGCCAGTGTGCTCTAGCAGCAGAATCCCACGTGGATGCTGCGGCAGAGGACAGTACCAACCCGGATGTATGCTCTTTCATACTCAGTAACTAAAAAGCAGGGAGTAATACAGTGTTGACAATGCTAGGCCAAGTGGTGAATCGTGTCCCAGGTATGTCAGAGCAAGACACTGTGAGATTTCATCAGCTTACTCAGAACAGTACAGAATTTCAGGCATTTTGATTATTTCTGGAAATTTCCATTTCATAGTCTTGGGATAAAGTTGGCCATGAGTAGTTGAAACAACGAAACCAAGACAGGGAGACAAAAGAGGACAACTGTCTCCACAACAACTGCCTCCCAGATGAGGATTTACCTCCTCTCTCCCCAGGATACTCATCCTATCGCAGGGGTAGCCATAGCTCTGACATCAGTAAGCTTTGATTAAGTTGCTTGTTCTTGAACTTCATAAACACGGAGTCATTTGCTAGACGTTTTTAATCTCAAGATAAGGTCCTTGAAATATATCTAAGTTCTTGTTGATATAGTTAGGCTTTTTCCAATCTCTGGCTAATGTAAACAAACTATAGTGGCTAGAGTTCATTTTTCATGAGACAAGGCAATATTCAGGAGCACCATTTGGACAAATTATATTTCCAAGGACACATTATTTCTGACTTTGTAGTGTCTAATGTTAAATAAAAATTACAGAAGGCCTTACTTTCGCCCTGATCTCCTGCGATGGGCTTCAGCAGGCCATTCTCAAAGGCCACGTGGAGTCACCCCTACTAAAGTTTGCAGCGGAACTCAAGCTGTCCCTGACCTTCAGGGAAACCAGGAGTGGCAAGGGCCAAGTCTCCCAAACTCCGCATCGCTCAGCATGACAATGCAGTTTCTGATGCTTGAACTCTCGCCCCTAACCGCACCTGCATAACCATGCATGAATTGGTTCCTTTCCTCCTGCCTGTCTCCCTGTCCTGCCTGCTAAGTTCAGGTTCTACAGGGTCTCACCACATAGGTGGGACTCGTGGCGATCCTCCTGTTGTCGATTTCCCAAGTGCTGGGATTACAGGCACGCACTACCACACCCAGTCTCAATCGCTGTCTCAGTGCAACCCGTTACAGGGCCCACACGGCTTGCTGGAGATAGAGCCCCTGCTGCTTGCACTCTGCCTAAGGAGATGCTTTAGTCCACTGAGCTATCTGGCCAGCCCTAACAAATGATTTCTTAAAATTATATTTTACACTTGTTTTACTTTGTGTTTTGAGACGGAAAATATATATTTTGATCCTCCCAGGTCCTCACAGCAAAGCGCTCCAAAGCACTGGAAATCTTCCAACTGATCAGGGCCCCAAGAGGGAAGGAGTGTCCTACCGCTCCTAGGAAGCCCCTTTGTACAACACCCCATTCCTGGTAATGAAATGACTTTTGCAAAGTCTCTCAGAATGGGAAAAGGGGGGATTTGGGGCCTAAGAGACCAAGCCGATTAGAAGGTTGGAATTTCACGCCTGCCCCTGGCTTCCAGGAACTGGAGAGGGGCTGGAGATTGGTTTAACCACTAGAGGCTGACGCCCCTCCTCAACCAGGTGTGTGCAGTGATTCCTCCAGGATAAACCCAAAAGAACCAGGACAGGAACAGCTCAGAGCAGGAGAGGGTGAAGGGACTGGGATGCTGACACCCCAGGAAAGCGCGCAGCAGCTCATGAGGACACCAAGTGTTTCCTGGAGTTGGGAGAGCCACACTTGCAGCTACGGGAGCTGAGGAGGATGATGTGGGACCATTGGTTTATCGCCAGTCTTTCACATGTCCACGAGGTAAGCATGTGACCCTGGTGTGTGCAGGGGGCCAGTGGCAGAGGCAGGCAAGCTGAGAGCTGAGTTGTGGGGCAGAGCACACAGCTGCTTCTTGCTGAGAAGTGTGTCTGAAGTGGGGAGATGGGGTTCTGAGGGGGTCCCTGGCAATGCACCTTTTACTGTAATGATCATTCTTAATTTAAATATTCACCATATGTTTGTGACCACACCTTGCATTAACTGTGCCTAACAGATTTGACAAGGATTTCTCTCCGCTGACAACCAGTTCACCAAACATCAACTGATTGTCCTCTGCCAACTCAGTTCTGGCGCTGTCTACTTAGAGTCAGCATGGGGTCCCACAGGCCCCGGGTTCAGCCCATGAGATTGCTCCCCTCTTCAGAGATCAGTTGTACATCCAGGAACATCTGGCCGGAAGCCGATGACCTGGGATTCCCTGACACCCCCTTTAACTTTGGTTAATTTGCTACAACAACTCCTAGATGCAAGGGGAGTGCTCTACTGTGGAACAGTCATTTGCTTTGAGGGAATGAGAAAGGGCAGAGATGAATGTCTAGATGGAAAGGTGCAGAGGGCACAGAGGGCCTCACGTTCCACACCTCAGGGGCCTCCTTGGGCTCAGCTACCTGTCTGGAAGCTCTCCAAACTCCAGAATTTAGAGATCTGCAATGCATTACACTGACACCATCACCCATCAAGCCACTTTCTAGCTCCTCTCTAATTCCCAACAGATGAGGGAAGGACTGAAAGTTTCAAGATGCAAATACGAGCTTAGTCCTCAGGGGGATGAGTCCCTACCACAGAGCTGCCTCATGGGCATGCACCATGCTCCTCGCCTCCCAGGAAATCCCCAGAGACAAAGACCTCTGTGTCAGAGGTTCCTACTGCACAGAGAATTACAAACATCCCAGGAATTCTGTTTTGAAAACTGGACTCAGAGATCAAATATTAGGACAATATACCTGTCAGAACCCTATATATCTTATTGTTTCAAGATGGCAAGTGAAGAACCTGTGAGATAGGTAGAGGTATCACAGAGAAAGGTGGTAGGTGGTAGGTGGTAGCTTAGAGTAGGTGGCCATGGTGACAGGACGCAGAGTTACTCATATTTCCCCAGTGGATGGGAGATGTGAGAGGGAAATTCCAGGAACGTTTCAAGTTCTGGGGTCCAAAGAAGGGTCACAGTGAGGACCCTTGTACCAGGATAGGAAGGAGAGAGGGTCTTTTTGGCAGGTTGTATATATTATGGGCTGTCATAGAGCTCAGGATGTGTTTGTAGACATCCAAGCAAAGGATGCATAGGTAAGAGGTAGGCGAGGCCATTTTTCTGGGGATTGAACTTCGTAGCTGCAAGCACAGGAGGTAGGGAAAGCCACGTACTGTCTGAGATCCCTTGGGGAGGAGGAATGCTAGCAACAAAAAGCAGTGTGAGGGCTGAGCCCTGTAACACTCACCCAATTATAGAGTCCAGCAAGAGGCAAAAGCAGAGAGAGATGGAGGAGAGGAATAAGCAAGAATCACATGTTGGAATCAAAAGGAAATGATAAGATATGATGGACAGATCTCTATGTACCCATGTTCTCCTCCCTCCCCCCTCCATACTGCCTCTCACCCGCCTCCTGGTACTATAGTTGGAGCCCTGGGCCTTGGGTAAGCCAGTGCTCTACCACTAAGCTACAGTCCCCAACATGATCCTTGTATGTTTCAATATCTGGGCCATTTTGCTTTCCTGTTGTCTCCTCTAAGGGCGCTGCTGCCTTCTACCTTACCGGACTGTGATCTGAGTGAGGAACGATGAAAATCTCGGCGGACAGGAACACTCCCTGTTCTTGCAATGCGTGGGGTGGTGGTGCGGCTGGCTTCCATGTTCAGACTGGCCCGCTGTCCTGGTGGCCCGGGGTGGCGGGGGGCTGTCAGATTTCCCAGCAGAGAAAAACAGATAATTATTAACAGGATAAAAAGACTCTAATGAAAGAAAAGCACTCTCTGATTTGATCTGAAAGCAAACCCCACCTGCGAACTTCTTGAAAGAAACATGTCTGATACTGGCAAATTTGCTGCCCAGTCTTACACATACGGAGCAGAGTTTGAGTCCTTTCCCAGCTCACAAAGTCCCAACTACCTGGGATTTGAACCCCAGTTTCCCCAAGACCTGTCTTTTTCCTGAACCCAGTGCCCGAAGCTGACTCCCAGCCACTTAGTCCTCCTGGGCCCAGCGGCAGTCCCCTCTCCCTCCCTGCTCTCTCTCCTGCTGGTCCGGTGCTCCCTGTCCTCACCTGTCTGAAGGCCTGTTGTCTGTCAGGGAGCTTCGAACAGCTGAGTTGCTTCGGGACTGAGGCCAGAGCAGCTGGGCAGTCTGAGGGAAAAGCCAGAGGCTCTGGAGGAGGGGACAGAGCACGATTTCGAAACTGGCCTGAGACTGAGTGCTGCAGGCAGCTGTCATGGCTTCCAGAAAAGGACATGCCTTTCTCGTATGCTTTGGCTCTTCCTCCAGCAGGCACACAGGGATGCAGGAGAGCAGCCTCAGAGCCCAAAGCCTGCCAGGCATAGGAGCGCACGCCTCCAGGCACGACTCGGAGTCTCAGGCCAGCAGATGGTGAGTTAGAGGCTAGCTCAGGCAACGTGGAGAGACCATGTCTCAAAATTTAAAAGAAAAAATATTTCAAAAATAGTTAGCATGTAGCTCAATGACAGAGCACCCCTGGGTTTGCTCCTCGCCACCACAAATAAGAAAATGGCAGGCGCCCCACTGGCATTCTCCTTCCTAGCCTTGTGACAAGCCATGTAACTGGTGGTGACTGCCAGTCCAGGACACAAGGTCTGCAGGCCCCTGAAGAGCTGCAGTGGGTTGAGAAGCCTTGGATCCTCTCCCCAGGTGAGGAGTCTGTCTGTTAATCTTGGGAGGAAGGGCCAGGGTTGTGCCCTGTCTGCTCAACCTTCCTTAGTGTACTTCATGCTGATTGCTTCTAGATGGTGACATCTAGAAGCGATTTTAATCATTCTGGTACATTTCTCTATTTTCTATGGTAAGTGTGTCATTTAAAATTAAAAACACTGGATTAGTGCCTGCCTGGCAAGTACAAGGTTCAGAGTTCCATCCTCATTACTGCAAAATTAAATTAAATTAAATTAAAACACTGGGCTGGGGATATAGTTCAGTTGCACAGGCAGCTGCCTGGTATGCACAAGTTCTCAAGTGATCCCCAGTACCTCAAAAATAAATAAATACAATAAACATTATCAAAAAACCTTCCGTTCTTTGCTGCCAGTTGAAAACTGACTATGCCTTTTCTCTCAGTGCAGGAGGGTGCTAAGATAGGAGTCCTAATTGCTGGTAAAGAATGAACTTCAGGAAGCCGGTGCAAGCCTGGAATTCCAGCACTCAGAAGCTGAGGCAGGGCCCGGCAAGATGGCTCTGTGGTCTAAAGCGCCTGCTTAGGAAAGCTTAGGCAACTGCAGGGACCATGGCTCAATCCCGGGCACCACATGCTGCACCAGCCCTGCCCCTAGGTCAGGCTGAGCCAGCCATAATACAAAAAGAAGGAGGAGAAAGAAGAGGAGGAGGAGGAGGAGAAGGAGGAGAGGAAGCAGCAGCAGCTGAGGCAAAAGGTTCATTGTGAGTTTGAGGCCAAGCTGGGCCACAAAGTGAACTCAAGGCTAGTCTGAACTATATACCAAGAACCTGTCTCAAGGGCTGGGGAGATAGCTCAGGGGCACAAAGTGCCTGCCTGGGAAGTGCAAGGTCCTGAGTTCAATCGCTGGTTCCGGGGGGTGGGGGGGGTACCAAACAAACTTTGGCTAGACGTTTTTATTTTATTTTTGCAGGACTGGGGGTTCAAACACATGACCTTGCACTTACCAGGCAGGCATTTGTGCCATGGAGCTATCTCCCTAGCTCCTAGACTTTAATCTTATTAAGGGAATAAATGATCAGCTTTCTATGATTAGCTAAGATCCAAATGTATTTGCACATACAGAACTGAATTTCAGAATGAATCAAGAAACTTACTTTGTGATCTAAGCACAGGTCCAGCTTTGAAAGTAAGAATGCAGTTAGCTCTCTTTGCAGTGATAACCAAAGCCTCAGATTTGCTTTCTAAATGTTCTTTCTCTTGCATGTGTTTGGGAGAGTAAACGTATTTCCCGGCCTCTAGAGACAAAATAGTTTTCTCCAGTTTTATTTAAGACTAGAGGAAACTACTTCAGCAAGGTAAAGAATCATAAACATCCTCCCTGAACAAACATACAGTTCCTAAGAAGCTTACTCTGTTTCTTATCCTGAAAGAGTGTCTTGTTTTGCTTTATTTTCTCGAGCTTGCTGGGCAGGCGTTGCCCTGCGACACTTCATTCCCAGCGCTTGGGAGGGCTTCTTTTTTAGAATGAGTCTTTGTATCTTCCAAAGACCTTCTGTGCTATCTAATCTCAGGAGAGAAGACTGAGTAATTAATTGGTCTCTGCCCAGTTTACCAAGCAAATATCAAGAAGCTAAATCTTTGCAAGCCAAAAAGGGAAAAACCTCTAACTATGCTGGTGATTTCCAAAGAAGTCTAAAATCTAGATGGAAGCCCAAAGAGCATATCCACGTGCAGTCCTGTTCCCCACTGCCTGGTCCAGCACTGCATCCGGCAGCCAGGGCCACCCTCCCCGTGTCATCCCCAGCCCATTCTTCATCTGTTTATTTGTTAAATTTTGAGGCAAGGTCTGGTGTAAGCTAGCCTGGCCTCCAACTTGGGGTCCTCTCTGCCTCAGCTTTCCTGAGTGCTGGGATTACAGGAGTGCACTACCAGGCCCACCTAAGACCCCCTTTTACAAGTCACCAAAAATGAGTCCATGGGTGTCACAGAAGATGGATTACAACTCACTGTCTAATGAAGAACACATTTCTGTCTCTTTGTGCCCTTCCACCAGGGAAGTCAAAGCTCATTCAACGAATAGGTCTCCTTCATCTGGCAAGACCGGAATCCTAAGAGTAATATATGACAGCCAACATTCTTTCCTCTTTCTTACTAACTGAACCCCAAATATTGTTGGGATGGCAATGGGTTCAATGCATCTCCCAGTGCTAGAGTTAGAAACATACCACTGAGACCCCTCTGTTTAAGGAAAGGACTTGCTACCCATGGCAAGATGTGTGGCTCAGTGACAGCCTCCAGTTATGAACTGCTGTAACTCCCAAGCCGAGCTCATGCTCTTCTGAGAGTCGGTCCCCAGGCAAGAGCTAAGCCAGATGCCAGCACAAAGCCTCACCCTTTCCATCCCACACAGGCTTTCCACAGCGGGCAACCTCACTTGGCAGCCTACTGTGCCCTGAGCTGGTATAGACACCCTAAGGTTTGCATCAGGGGATGATGGCTACCCCTGCCCGATTTGGCTCCTCCTTCTCTTACAAGTGTTGCTCACTGTTAAGCCTTTTGTGTGCCTAACTCCATTTCAGTCCGCTTCCTGAGAAACACACAGACAGCAGCACCTAGCTTCCTTTAGGACTTCGGGCACCCACGTGAGCTTCTGAGGCAGGTGGGACATACACACAAGCTATGGCCAGTGACACAGAAGTAGAGGCTGCTGAGCAGGAGTTTAGGAAAGCTGTCTTACCCCAAGCCTCACCTAACACGTACCTTCTGTCTTCCTAGCTCCTGTACTTTTTACCTGCATTTGTAGGCGGGGAGTGGAGTAGTCATCTTGTTCCCATAGGGTCAGAAGGACAATGTCTACAACCATCTGCCGAGGGGAGAGCCTGATAGCTCAGCAGACTAAAGCGCCTGCCTAGGTAGAGCACAGTGGCCAGGGTCTGACCCCCTGGGTGCCATGCCGATCCTGTCCCCGGGGGTGCACTGAGCAATGATTGAGACTGGGTGTGGTGAGGCACACCTCTAATCCCAGCACTTGGGAGGCTGAACACAGGAGAAACACTATGAGTCCGATCTACATAGTTACATAGTGAGATGCTGTAGACCCTATAGTAAAATTCTGGATAAAAAAAAAAAAAAAAAAAAAAAAAAAAAAAAAAAAAAAAAAAAAAAAAAAAAAAAAAAAAAAAAAAAAAAAAAAAAAAAAAAAAAAAAAAAAAAAAAAAAAAAAAAAAAAAAAAAAAAACGGTGCTGAGAGCGCTTAGATGTGATCCCATCAGCGTTGTCTGTCTACCTCGGATTTGTTATGCTGTGAAACAACTCAGGTTTTAGAGCAGAATGAAG
>PVJA010013411.1:0-49592 GCA_004027025.1 Myocastor coypus
AAAAAAAAAAAAAAAAAAAAAAAAAAAAAAAAAAAAAAAAAAAAAAACAGCCCAGGAGAATGTAACCTTCTCTGAAAAAAACAAAACAAAACAAAAAACACATAACTAAACTCAAGCTATGGGTGAGCTTTGGAAAGAAAAGCTCAAAGTTTACAAAGAAACTCAATAGAAACATTCCAGCTAGGGGCAAAACAGAAATACTCTCTTTGAAGTTAGTAAAGCAATCCCATTTCCTTGTAAAAGAACATGACCTTGGATAAACTTCTTGAAAATCTTAGTTTACACAAAAGCACCCAGAGCTGTCAGCTCAGCTGCCGTCTTACTGCTTGGCCGCTTCGCGCTCCAAACTGTCTGTCCCAACTGCAGTATTTTACTTTGCAAAATTCTACCTTGACTCTATACATAAATAATTGATCTGTCTTGTCTGAAACTTTGGGTCAAAACCACCAAGAACCAAACGCTTAATGTTAGGGATTTCTTGCGGTACGAGGGCCCAGCTTCCTGAGGAAACCTCCCTTCTAATTCCAGATCATGGGTTACTTGTTTAACTCCAACTTCCACATAAGAAAGAAAACACGTGTAACTAGTTTTCCCACACTGCCTTTCTGTACCCCACAGGGCAGAAGCGTTCAAAAGGAAAAGGAGACAGCACAGGAAAAGGGAAGCGGGCGTGGTGACAAGGCTGCCTCAAAAGCCGGGGAAGGTGGGCCGACGCTGGAAACGCCAGGCTGAGCCACTCTCCAAGGAGTGCGGCGCTGGGGGCGCCCCGCACGCTAGGTCTAGTGCAGAGTTATGATTGTATGAGCAGTAAATTAACAGAACTGTATATGTCAGTACCCTAATTTTATGGCAAAGGGAAACAAGTACATAGTCGAATAGCTCCATCATTACATTATTATGTAAATATGAATGTGTTTATTATAAATATTAAATCATAATATAAATATTAAATCATTACATAAAATATGTAAACTACATAACTTATTGCTAACTTCATTATTAAAATACTGAATCTCAGTTGACTCGTCCTTCTTTACAAATAGTTAGACTACATTTACCCTCAGCGAAAGTCCAGGAAAATAATATCAAAGTATTTATTTCCTATTTATACTCAGTGTAATCCATGTACCTTAAATTATTTGCAATTATTTCTAATTGTAAGGAAAAAAGCAATGGTATGCAATTTCAAGATGAGATTATAGAAGAGTGACGATGGTTATTACATTATGCATTGGTTAAACTTTCTTTAGTATTAGCTAATTTGTTGTTGGCAAGCAAGCCCATAAAATATTATTCAAAAAGGCCTGTGGCATTGAAATTCATCTTTATTTTTAATTTTGGGTAGGACATGCAGATCTCTTTCTTGATTCTAGGAAACAAAACTAGAATAAAGTCACATCTGAGAAGAGTTGAGTGGGCAGGGGGTGTAGGTCAGTGGTACAGCACCTGCCTGGTCAATGCAAGGAGCTATGTTTGATTCCCAGTACCAAAATAAATAAATAGAGGAATCGAATAACTTTTTAGGATCCTCAGATTTGACTAAGTTATTTAAAGATGCCATGGGGGCAAACAAAATTATCAAACAAATATATCAATATATTTATTTTATACTAATTTATTTGTTGCAATATACATAAATATATAACATAGATAAAGTAAGTATATAATGTATATTACATATATATTACATTAATAATATAATAAGTTAATTTATGTTAATATTATATGTATATCAAGAGAGAGAGAAGGGAGAAAAGACAGAGACAGACAGACAGACAGACAGACAGACAAGAGAGGGAGGGTGGAAGAGAAACACAGGGAATGCGACTGAAGTGTAAAATTCATTCATTTTCCCTATTGACTTTATACACATAGGTTAGGTGAAGATAATTTTATTTTATTTTATTTATTTATTTATTTTTTAACCTTTGTTTATTGACTCATTTTTATGGCAGGCTCAACCCGCCCCGAGGGCAGGGCTGGCACAGCATGTGGTGCTGGGGATCGAACCTTGGTCCCTGAAGCTGCCCAAGCCTCCCCAAGCAGGTGCTTTAGACCACTGAGCCATCCCACCGGGCCCAGGTGAAGATAATTTTATACATATTTATACTTTAACTGTGGCTTGCACACTAAGGTACATCTCACCCAATTTTCTAATACTTTGTATTATGATGAAGTCTCATAAAGATGCTAAGTTGCCCTATCTGGGCTTGAACCTGTGATCCTCCCCCTTCAACCTTATTAGTGAATATCTAGGACACAATAGTGTCATTAATTACAGCAACTACCCTGCATATTATAATGACAGACTTCTTTTTTTTCAGAATTCCAGACTTCTATCTCCTGTGTAACTAAGGCTTCATAGCCTTAAAAAATTGTAACCTCAGGTCTGAAGCTACTGTGCTGGAATATTTCTTCTTATTAGTTATTATACAGTATGTTTTCAGATAAATTCTCTGTTACTATAGGAATAGTATCAGGGTGGCATAACTGTTTAAACTGGCAGAGTTAGCTATACAAGTGCTACGTGGAGCAAAAAAGTTACTAACAGAATAGTCTGTAATTATGCAGTAAATATTGGTAAAGATAATACTGAAGATATAGATCATGATCTGATTTCTCAAGGGGCAATTCTGTTGAGGAAACAAGTTGGTATCTTATTTATGGACAATAACACATATTGGAAACTAAGCTATATGGAACAGATAGCAATTAGATAAGGATTTTTAAAAAAGGCTAAATGAATATTCATTACCTTAGACCCAATAATTCTATTTTAGAAGCTCCGCAAATAATTAGAGATTAGGGTGCATATGAGATCATTATTGCATTCTTCTAATAGTGAAAATATGGAAGTAGTCTACATGTATGAAGACAGTTTGGAGACTTCATGATGAGTGACAGATATTGAACCCAGGGCCTTGAGCATACTAGACGAGCACTCTTCTGCTGATCTCCACACTCAGGCCGACAGTGTGGTCATGGAAGCACCTTGGGGTACATCCATGCACTACAATAATTTAAGTCATTAAAACATCTTAAATATTAATTAACAGCTTAAAATAAACTTGATGTACCTGCAATTTAATTAAAAAATGATAGCAGTATATTTGATTAATATTAGTTTTATGAAACAGATTTTTTGGCTGGCTCAGCTGCCTTCAGAGCATATTGGGTAAAGCTTGTTGAGCTGGGAATCGAACTCTGGGCCCCTGTGCCTGACTGCATATGCTTGAGCAGACATTTAAACAACTGAGTTAACTCGCAGGTCCCCTTAATGTTGATTTTATAAAATAACTCAACATAAATTTTCTGGACTGGAGAAATAGCTCAGTAGAATAAGCACTTGCCTGGCAAGCACAGGTCCTGAGTTCGATGCCCAGTACTGGAAAAAAAAAAAAATTAATGGCAGTTTTTGAGCCAGCAAGATGGCTCAGTGGTCTAGAGTACCTGCTTAGGCAATCTTAAGTAACCAGACCTACATGTGTAAATATCATATAGTCTCCCTAGTGTAAGAGCTCAAATAAAGAAACAAAAATGGAAAGGTACAACACAGCTAAATGGAAAGCAAGAATTTAAGGCTTAAACAACGAAGAGAGAGCAAGGAGAAAAGTTAGGAAACATAGCACTGGTAAAAGCATGCACTTACATACAAAAGATGGTGAAGACAATTGTCCCAAGAATCTCCAACAGGTTTTTTTTTTTTTTTTTTTTTTTTTTTTTTTTTTTTTTGTCTTTTTGAGACAGGGTCTCGCTATGCAGTTGAGGCTGGTCCTGCGCTCACTTTTGTAGCCCAGGCTGGTCTCGAACTCGCACCAATCCTCCTGCCTCAGCCTCCCAAGTGCTGGGATTACAGGCGTGAGCCACCACGCCCGGCTCCAACAGGTTTTTGAAAGTACAAGTTAATTGGTAGAATTAGTGCATTATATTTATAGATTTGTGTATGTTGAACCACCCTTGCATCCCCAGAATGAATCCTACTTGGTCATGGTGTATTATCCTCTTAATGATTTGCCATTTTCTATTTGTGAGAATTTTATTGAGGATTTTTCCATCTATGATCATGGGAGAGATTTGCCTCATCTCCACTGTATCTATGGTAATTACACCCTTTTCATTCCTTATTGCTTGAATTTGAGGTCTTTCATTCTTGTTTTTGATGAGCCTAGCCAGGGTCTTATCAGTTTTATTTAATCTTTCAAAGAACCAGCTTTATGATTTGTTAATTCTTTCTATTGTTTTCTTCATCTTGATTGAATTAATTTCTGTTCTAATCTGAATAATTTCCTCCCTTCTTTGGGCTTTTTGTTTGGTTTGTTTTTCCTTTTCTGGATAACTGAGGTGCAGCATTAGAGTATTTATTTGTTCCCGTTGTGTTTTCTTAACGTGTTTAAGCTATTTTTTGTATTATCTTTTTTTTTTTTTTTTTTTTAATTTTAGAGAAAGTTCTATACGGTGTTCAGGATCTCATTACTAGATTGGACTCATAGTGATCTTCCTGTTCACAGTCTTCCAAGAGCTGGGATTACAGGTGGGTACTGCCATGCCCAGTCTCAATTGCCATCTCATTGTGCCCCAGGGGTGGGGCCAGTTCGCATGCCCAAGTATTGATACCCCAGTCCCCCGAGTCTGCTTACAGTTGCTTTAATCTGCAGAGCTGTTTTGCCGGCCTTTGTATTGTCTTTAAAAATAAAATAAAACCCATGTCTAAGAAATGTTGGATTTCTCTGATAAGGTGCTGCTTAAGGAATTCATACTAGGAAAGGAGCACATTCTTAGAAAATTACAAAAGCAAAATGTATCTGACTTGATAAAAAAAAAAAAAATTTTCCTGGTGCTTACAAGATTAGACACTGAACATTTATTTTTAAAATCAAGAAAGAAAAAGGTCAAATTCTGCTTGCTAACACATTTTTTCATTTTGGATGATTACATAATTCTAAAATCTCTACATCTTCTATGTGCCTTCCAGTCTAAACCTGAGTAATTTTTTGTTGTTACATTCTATGAAAGGGACATCCTAGAACCTCATTTAGAATTCCTGGGGAGGTCAACATGTGCCTTTTATCACTGGCAAGGCCTGTACTTCACTCACTCATGTCCACATCCTTGAGGTGTTCTGTTCTTCTCAAGGTGACTTGTGGTATACGGTGACTTGCTGCTCTTCTCTGTTTCCATATAATAATATGTATCTTTTTCCTCATTCTATTTTATTTTATGAAAGTAAATACAGGGAAATTTATTACATATTTGTAAAATAGTTAACTCTTTTAGGAAATGTATACTATTTTGAAGTAAATCCCTGAAAACACATAGATATGACATTTCAAAAATAACATTCAATTTAGAGAATTTATTGGTTCTATATTAAAATTAATTTGGTGTATATTAAGGTCTAGTTTCAAAAGTTCAATGAGCTGGATTTTTTTTTTTAACAAGACTGCATTAAATGCTGTACTGAGATTTCCTCTGCCCAAAGTTCATAATTATCTCAAGGAATCTTTTCTCTTAGGGCACCTGGAGACCAAATTAGAAAGCAGGGAAAGTTTGCATTTAGCATTCCTTTCTTATTACCTTTCACCATTAGGGATTAATATATTACCAGAAGCACTGAGCTATCCCTATGTGTTCATCCATAGCCTGTTATTCCTCTGAAGTCATTTTTTCTGTCTATTGCACAAAATTCAGATTCTTCTCTCTTGGTAGTCCCAATTTATGGGTAGGTAATTGTTCTTCCCTGCTAAGTTCCAGTACATGTTCTCTGTCTGAAATGGAGCCATTCACATCTTTAATGATTTCCCTCCATATCAGCAATGCAGCTTATACTGCCTATGTGCATACAGAGGATTAGAAGTTGCCTGATATAAATATAAATTCTAAGCTAAGTAGACTAGGCTCAAATGTAAAAATGAGAAATTTTCTTGAGTACTTATAGCTCAGTAGCTCAGATAGGTTTCCATAAAAGAGTTAATATAATAAGTACTTCAGCTAATGGTACTTTAACTGATAGAACTGAGCTTAGCATGCCCAAGACATCACAGATAAGAAGTTTCAGTTTCCTCTAGTTCACCACTATGCTTGCTTTTCCTGTCTGTTCTACTGCCTTGAAAGCAGAGTTAGCCCAAGGGACCAACTTATCATTCTGTTCTTGTTGGACCACAGCTTTAGGTATGTTTTGGGCTTTCCCTTCTTTTGTGTGTATGGTGTTGTTATTTTATTTTTAACATGAGTGTGGTTTAGAGAGATGGAAAACACAAGGGCATTTGAGGCTACTTGTAAAGAACTAACTCAACTGTGTCGCATTAATTTAAAGAGTGAAATGGGATGACAGGAGCAAAAAGAAATGATCAAGATAAGTTACATTTGGCTGAGTGACCTTCATCATTAGCTGAAATGCTGCGAACTTTATGCTGTATTCTGCTTTCACTTCATTCTCCCTCGCTCCCCTCTTGCTATCTGTTTGGTTCATCTTGGTCTTAAAAGGATTCATGTGTACACAAATGGCAAATCTCAGATACTCCAGTCACTGCCGTGGCCTTGTGTTCTGCTGCCACATTGCTCTGCTGTACCATTCAGTCATTTTCTTCTCAGTGTGTTTCAACGGACGAGATTACGTACAAGCAAAATCCTAACTAAGGTGAAGTGAAGCTATTTTCTCCTGCAAGGTCTGAATTTAGGAACCTGTCTTTCCTTATAACAGCTGATGACATCTCTAGTGTCTGGGAACAGAAGGGAGAATCCATCTGTTGGCAGGAAGAGGAAAAAGGATGTACACAACTTAGTGCATATTTGCAACTTATTTCAAACACTGGAGACAGGAAGAGTTTGAGCTGAGGTGGCAAAGCTGAATGTCTGGCTGTATGTTCTCTATTATTGCATGTAAAAGTCACATTTAAGTGTGAACTTCAGAGATGGTACTTTGAATAGTCTCTTTTCCTTCCCCAAAGTTGTTTTTCAGAAAAGCATAATTTATGATATTAAAGATAGTGACAAGTTAAAAAACTAAAATATACAATGTCCATTAAAATGATCACTGCCATTGAGTCTGTTCCACTATTGTTTTAGATTACTTGATATGGAGAGAAATACATACTGAAATATGCCTTTTAGCTTAAGAGCCTTAGTATATTTCTCATACTATTCTTGGAGCTTCAGAATATTAATTTAGTAGTAAACTATGCACTGCAGACTCACAGAGTGAGCAGGAGCAGAGGAACCTGTCTGGCTACCGTGTAGCACAAGTTCATCATTACTGAAAAAATTGGCTCTTGCCAGCTGCCTGGCTTGGATCATTTTAATGATGTGTTACAAAATGTATCTGAGCTGCTATAAATAATACCCTCTTTGTTTAAGGGAAAGGAAAAGAAAGAGAACAAGAGCAAGTGAAATGTTTCCTGCTGCGAAGAGACTGCTTTCAAGAACGATTCGGGCACTTCTGACAATACTTTCCTTTGGCTAACTACCAGGGCCACTGAGTGTGCACATGTGGGCCTGTCTCCTCAGTGTGCTTACTGAAGTCATCTTTATAATTCACCATGCGTCTGAAAATCTATGAGTATCCAAAACTGGTCCCATTTGTATTTTAAGGTGAAAAGAACTTAAATGAGCTGAAGAACACTTATAACAAGTGGAAACTTGAGTTTCATCAGACTTTATGCAGTACAAAAAGCAATGCGGTCTGTCCTTCCTTCCTTCCTTCCTTCCTTCCTTCCTTCCTTCCTTCCTTCCTTCCTTCCTTCCCTCCTTTCTTCCCTCCTTCCTTTCTTTCTTTTTCTTTTTTTGGTACAAGGTTTTGAACTCAGGACCTTGTGCTTGCCAGGCAGGTGCTTATGCCATTGAACTATCTGCCTGGCCTTGAGAAAACCAATTAATAAATATAAATGAAATCAACTACATATATTTTGTAGAATTTGTGTAAATAAATGTACGGTAGTTGATTAAATTCGATTTGAACAGGAATCTACTAGTCACTATTGAAATCAAAACAGTTCAAAGGCTTGAACCCAAAACCAAAAAAGAAACACAAAATTAAAAAATTCTAATGGACTCACACATACACATACACATACACTAACATCTACACAGCATCTAAACAGTACAATTTAAACAGTGTCTAATTTTAATTAAGGTGAAATTTAAATAAAGACACTCAGAATAATCATTGGGACTTTGGATACATAGCTCTTGTTTGATTGCTCTAACTCAATAGTGTGGCAGTCTAGTTTTGAACTTGGTTTTCATCTGGTCAAAAATCTTTGTTGAGTAAACTAAGCCACTAGGCTGATGGAGACTTCCACTGTACAGTTTCTTTGCCCATCTCCACCTTAGCAATTATAAGGTGGATGGGATGGGACTTAGTGAATAATAGAAAACTGAATGTTTTTCTTAGATTTCAACTTTAACTGCATTGAAGGAAAACACAGCTTCTAACTCAAAGAGAATAATTAAAGTTCACTTTTTTTTTGGAATAAGTTTACATTTTATCTGTTTTTGTGGAAATGAGAGAAAAAGAGACATGTCAACATTTTTCTTCAGTTTTTGAAAATTCTGTTGTATCCTATACCTTCCTTCTTTGTTTTTCTATCTTACCCATTTATTTTATTTTAAAGATAATACAAAATAGTAAAAAAAAAAAAAAAAAGTGTCAGAAACAGTACAGAATTTTTTCTTTTTTTTTTTGAGACAGGGTCTCATTATGCAGTTGAGGCTGGCCTTGAGCTCACTTTTATAGCCCAGGCTGGTCTCGAACTCACACTGATCCTCCTGCCTCAGCCTCCCGAGTGCTGGGATTACAGGCATGTGCCACCACGCCTGGCTAGAAACAGTACAGAATTTTACGAAACAAAGTTACAGGAATTCAACAATAGCTTTTGCATTGCATATTGTGATCTTCAAATTAGTTGCTTAGATTCTTGGATATAAGCATGTAAAATTGGTCAAAATTGTAAAAAAAAATAAAATGGAGAGAGGGGCAACCCGCTCAGGTCCCCTTTCTATCTTTTCTCTCAAACAGAGGCTTTCTTTCTCTCAATAAATATTCTGCTCTTGACCTCCATTTATTCATAAAATTCATTCCTCGATTTTAGAGAACACAAATTGGTCCAAGTATCTTTCAGGGTGGAAGCTTCATTTTTCCCCTGTATCAGCATCACAAAAGAGTGGGGAGAGAGAAAAAATATCAACATTATTGTGACACATGGTCAAATTTGTAATTTAGATTATACTATAGGTCCATGCTTCTCAGGGTTGAGCCAGCAGAGGAATCAGGATGGCAAGAGTTTTTGATTCCAGCTTCAGGGATCTTGTAGCCTCTATCACCAACTGATACTTCTTCTGGAGTCAAGTCATAGGCTAGATACAGCTTGCACATTATTTTAAACCAAGTTTTCAATATAAATGAAACAGTAAGATTGTCGGAGTAGATCACCCATCAAATCCTTTAATCTTCTAATTTTCAGTGATGCCGAGTGCTAAAGTTGGAAAGGAGGAACGTCGTGCGCATGGAAGAAATTCTCTAAGAACAGACCTCTGCAGTTTACTGGACCTGATAAAGCAAGCAGTCTTCTTCAGGTCATTTCCTCCACTAGAATTCTGGCAGTAGTTCCATGAATAAGTATTCCAGAGTTACCTCTAGACCTCTGGGAAGAAGAAAGGGGGAACACACACACACACACACACACACACACACACACACACACGCATGCATGCACACACACGCATGCATGCACGCACGCACGCACGCACACACACACTCTGTACTCTACTCTGCTTTCTCCAACCCACTGACTGTTTCTGCCACTTAGCATTAGACAGAGGATCTCTGCTCAGCAGCTATTCTCCAGGGCAGCTTGTTTTGGTTTCAGCCAAAGATGGCTGGGTACCTACTGTGTGTCCTTGGCTGGAGTCAATCAAATAACAAACACTTTGAAGATTCTAGTAACCACAGCCATTGACAATTGCTTCCATAAAAGTAGTCCTCAAACCTCACTGCTTAGTAATTAGCTGGGGATTAGGTTACAAGGCAGATTCTGCTACATTAAGGCTTGGATCAAAACTGAGATCTAGTAGTTCTAATATATTCCTCAGTGAACCTCTTTAATCCAGTTCCTGGTGGGTCTGGGAAAAACTCAGCACTGGCTCTGGAATACCTTGCAGGTATGTTGTCCACTGAGTGAGCTTGGGAAAGTAGACCAAAGAGCACTTCAGGAGGTTTTCACCAGGAGTCATTAGGTTTATTGTGGACAAGTCTGAGAAATGATGCATAGATGGGTTTTTCACCTAGTTTTTGCTATGCTTTGAGACAGAGAAGGCATAGGACCCTTGAGTCTTTGCTGGCTCTGAGTAAGTCTTTGTGTTACTCAACAGAGCTTTGCCCCATGTTGGAGAGTTGAGGTCTCTCAGCCTCCTGGTAGTGCCCAGAGCTACCTTCCACACACCAGTGGACACCAGAACAGGTGAATCTTTGCAGTGGCCTTGACCTCTGCCATATATATGCCACATATCAGACTTTGTTTTTTGTCTAACATGTTGAGTGTCAACTGCAAAAACTATAGAATATAGTGTCCAGAATTGAAGTTAGCAGACTCACAGCACTGACACCTTCTTAACCAACTGTTTTTGCTTTACCAATTGTCAGAACTCTCTGTATGAGGCTCTGTCCCACTGATGTTGTCTACCTCTGTGTACTCTTGGGCCTTGTTGTGCGCTGACTTCCAGGCTTCTCCTTCCTAAACAGTGTGCAAGCTGCTCCTCATCTATCGACGTCTGTGTGTAGGTATACAACCCACCAGCCCTTTACTGCCCCTCATCATAGGAAAGCCCATTTTCTAATCAGATTTCAAATAACCATTATTCTCTTCCGTCTTATAGAAGTGGAAATTTTGCTAATCTTAACCCAGATCTTAGCCTCATAGTTCAGAGATGATATTTTATTTCTTCAGCTGATTAATTATTGTGCATCCTCTTTCTTCTCCTCTTCATGTCTTTTCATCTCGGGATGGATTCCTCCTCCATGCAACGTTTATAGCTGCACTTGATACTAATTCTATTAGTATCTGTCTCCGCAGCTCACCAGTTGTGTACTTTTTCATACAGTTCACACCGCTCTGCCCCTTCTCTCCTTCAGCTGCTTGTCTGCAGTATCTAAACGTATGCCGAACCTCCCTAACAAAAGTTTGCTGATTTTCATTTTTAACTATCGTACATTTTTCTCCTTTCATGACAAAGAAGAGCAATGTGAACCTGAAACATAACTCTAACTTTCAACATAACTCTAACTTTCATTGTGTGTGTGTGTGTGTGTGTATGTGTGTGTGTGTGTGATCTCACAAACTGGTCTTGTCAAGCTCTTCCAAGAGCATAGCTGCTAAGTTCAGGGGCTAATTTTAAGTCATTCCCTTGAAATTTCTGAAAAGTTAAGGGGCAAACGATGTCTTCATGTTTAAAGTTTCCTCTCTACTTTAGAGTTATGACTTTTTCCTAAATTTTCTTTGCTTCTTCTAATCAATGTATTATTACTTAATGTTGTTGAAGAGGGGGGCTTCACAGTGGGTGTTGCAGGCGCGCTGCTGTGGCGCAGCTGCTTTTCACCGGGGTGAAACTGACATCGTCTCAGAACCTGAGGCAGGAGTGCTCAGTGAGTCAGCTGTGGACACGTCACAAGCGAACGCTTATTTTTTGTGTATGTCTTGAGTTCCAGCCTTTACAATATGAATTCTTGCTGATAGCAAGAGTTGGGGGTCCTTTGAAGAACCCCATTTATTCTCACGCTGCCCGATGCTCGGGAGCACCCTCCCTGCTCTGGTGCCTAACGGTTTGGGCATCTAATTCTGAGTAACATCCCAGCCTTGCAGATCTGTTGCTTTTCCGTGTTTCCCAGTCAAAAAAGAATCTTCAAAATATCCCTAAGCAAATTTGCTATCCTTTCCCCTGCCCCAAGGGAACTTTTGCCTGCCAATAGTCCAGCCTCTTAATGTGTTTCCAAAATTAGACACAGATGATCTTCCTTTGTATTATCATCCTTTTCCCTGTCACATTTCATTTATTTTATTATACTCATGCTCTCTTTAATTATTTCTCACCTTTAACCCCACACATTTCTTAGTATGTCAGCCTTTAGTTTAAAAATCCATCAGCAATTCCCCATTGTCGTTAGGAACAAATCCCAAACTCACCTTTCTGTTATTTATATATTTATATATTTATTTACTTATTTATGTCTTTATTTATTTATTTTTTTGTGGGAGGAGATCTATAGGGTGTTCAAGGTCTCACTACTAGATCGGACTTGTAGCGATCTGCCTGTTTATAGCCTCTCAAGTGCTGAGATTACAGGCCTGGGCCACCACAACCAGTCTCAATTACCATCTCATCGTTCCCTGGGGGCGGGGCCAGCACAGCAGGCCGAGGGATCAAACCCCAGAGAGTCCCTGAGCCTGCTTGTAGGCACTTTAATCTGCTGAGCTATTTGGCCAGCCCTCCTTCTTGGCTTTGACACTTGTTACCTGAGCTCTCCTCTGCATGCTCTCGTAGACATCCAGACGCACTAAGCTCTAACCATCCTTACATTCTTGTCAGCTGTGTTATATTTTTTTCCCTCTCGCTTTTGTCTTTTGCCTACTATCATTTACTAAACTACATTTTTTAAATTTTCATGGCTTACCTAAATTTTCAAGTTGTATTTCTTGAAACAAATCTGCAAACTGGAGTTGCCACCAGGCTATTGAAAGTTAAGAGAGGGATGGAAAATTTCAGAAAGAGGCTGGTCCTACGAGGACTTAGATTTTGTATTTCCCACTGCCAAAATGATTAATCAATATATTTGTTAGTTGAAGCTGCTCAGTTTGCTATAGCAGAGGAGGGACACTAGCAAAATAGGTGTGCTCATGGGCTGTACTAAGTGCAAGTACCAAGGTGCTACGATCTTGCGTCCTCTGCTTCTGCCCTTCCTCAGAAGATCACAGTTTTTTCCTTGCACAAACTGCACTTGATGATGATGATGATGATGACGACGATGACAATGTTAGTTTCCTGAGATAGTCGTGGTAGTTAAATATAAATCAATTCTATCATTATCCCACGGGGCACTTGGGAGAGTGCATTTGTGCCTAGATACTTGGACTTGGGTCACAAGATTCTGCCACGTCGTCCCCACCTGCTTCCTCAGCTCTGCACACTGCAGCTGGGAGATGCTGCAGCCAGGCAGGAGCAGAAGGCCGCTGGAAGCCAGTGCAGGGCTTGGCTGGGGGCAATGTTCCCTCCCCCTTTGCAAAGTAATGCAAACTAAGAAAGCGCAAGACTTTAGATACACACAGTATTGATTTTCTAAACAACTACTCTGAAATTAAGTCTTTTATCAAAGTAAACTTGCCAGCAAAAATCCAGATTACTGAAAATAGTGTGATTATTCATATCATGTAAGAATATTCTTATGCAATTTTGTTTATCCAGATACAGAACATTTTGGGGACTGAACAAGAACAAGAGTGTATGTAAAATTATTATGTGATGATCTGCTCCGCAGATTTGATATGTGACTCCAGCCACAGATAAAATATTGATGGTGTTGCTAATTACTGCTTGCTTCCTCTTATCACAAGTGCAGCCTCCTTCATTTAAAGAACCAGGAACTAATATGCTCCTAGATTTCCCTAGCCCTTCATTAAGTCCTTGTCATAGAATTGAGCTTCATAATCTAAAAGCTTTAAACTATAAATGACAAGTTAAATTTTTTTGCCACTTCTGCTAATGTTGACGTCTTTAGCTAGTCCATCAAGCATTTTTCATTTAGCCCAGCAACCTTGTAGAACACAGGATAGGAGGCCAGTCACTCCACGTGCTCACATGGCGCCCTGGAGGTGGAGCTCACTGAAGCCTGCAGCAGTGAATGAAACCATGATGTTACAAATAATACTTTACTGTTCCTGTTCTCGAAGATTTTATCCAGTCCCAGTTCTCTAAGCATCTACCAGACTCGAGAAGCACTTTAGTCTTTAGTAACGATTCTCTTCAGTGCCCAATGTCTTCATATCTTTATTTTTTTTTAAAAAAAGTATCTGGGGAGTATAAGAAGTTCATTCATGAATGTGTTTCTTGCTTTTTAAAACTACCCCGAGAGGGTGCTGCAGAGAAGGAACAGACAGGCAGCAGCACTGAAAGGAAAGCAAGAAAGAGGAAGACGTCTTGTGGTGAAAATAGATCAGAAAGGTGCTTTTCACTTGCTAAAGACGTTGTGTAGTCTGGAGTAGACGAGACTCTTGAGAGAAAATTGTAAAAAACTTGTTTAGAGTGAATATCAATTAGCTGGATAAAAAGTAATGTTGAAGAAGATGAAAGGAAAACAAAAGATGGAAAACATCTTCCACTTGCCTGGTTCCACTGGAAACGTGCAAAGTGACAGGGAAGGGGACTGTCAAGGAGAAGGTTAACTGAGCACTTCCAGTTGGGTGCACGTGGCTCCTTTTCCCTCTCGGTCACAACAGCATTGCTCTGAGTTCTCTGTTCAAGACCCGTGACAAGGAATAAGGCTAGAGGGAAGTACATTTGCACACACAGTGTAAAACACAACTGTCTTGGGAACTGGCGGGGACACAACTTTGCACCTACTTAAAAATTATAAGCCATTTCTGACAATCATGGCTGTTTTTGCACAAACAATAAAAAAGTAAAGTTATGCTGCATGTATACAAGATACAAACTTTGTATAGGAGACAGCTGGACACAGCCTTACTTATGTCCTTTGGTAGAAATAGAATTCTTTCAAGAGGAAACATTCTATTTCCAGAAAATTGACTGAAAGTTAAAATGAGAATATAGTAGTGGTAGTAATAGCCACAGTACTGTTTATTTCTGAAATGGTAAATGTCATGAATCCTTCTGTTCTTTATGCATGCATGCTAAATTACCACTAATCTGATCCAAAATATTATCATGCATATTGAGACCAAATATATATTCTTATTATCATGCATTTTACATGAGAACAAAACAATGTTAAGGATACGCTTTCTTGCTTGCATGAAATACATCCCCAGGACATGTTTGAGATCTCCAAATGGCCAAGTCCAGGAGGGGGGTACCACTTCCATATTTGAGAGGGGAAGGGTGGCAAAAAATCAGCATTTCTAGCTGCTGCCCAGAAATGCCTCAGAACCTCTCCCCACTTCCTGCTCTCATCTCCAGGTCTTACACACATCTGTAGCTGCAAACATTCCCTGTATGTATAGCATCACCTCGGGCTAAGAGTCACAGACTTCGAACACAAAACCTCAAACAAGACTATCCACAGTCTGCACTTCTCCGCAGAGTATAGCACTTTCTCAAAGCAGGAGATTTTGTGCAGTAGCTGGCTCAGAGCAGTTGTTTGATGACCTCTTTAGTTTCTTTCATGTCTCTTTGCTCTTTTTAAGAGGAAGAAATACAGTAAGAAACTACTTCTTGCTAGTATATTTTGATTCGGGCTTTATTGCTCATTTGGAGCAGTCAGACCATTTTCTTTCCCATTAGATGATGGAAGGCACATCCATTCCTGTTTTGTCACCCTAGTGGACGCTGAATAACTTGTTTTGTCCTATAACACAGAGCCCAGTCTTTCTTGCCAGTTGCAGGTAATTTTCAACTGTGGGAATCAGAAACTCTTAAAGGAGGCCATGTCGGACAAGGCGCTAGCACATTGCTCACTGATACAGATTGCTATTTTATTTTTGGAAAATAGCCTGAAGCTGTTATGGCTCTGGGTTTTTGACAGGCATCATGTATTGCTATTTCAGAAGCAAATTTAACTTTAAAAATTGAGTAGCCCAAGGGTTTGGAGTTATACTTAAATTTTTAATAAGTTGTCAAAAATACTTTGCACCATTCATTTGTAACTGGACTAAATTCTATAAATGACTGTGTAAACTATCCAACCTAATTAACACTCTGCAAAAGAAGTTAAAAGGCCGATTATCAAGTTCATACTAAGAGAACCAGAGGTGTTACCTGATTTCTGTCTATACTCCCCATTCTAGACAGACATATAATATTGTCAGTATAATTTTTTTGACAACTAATTGAGATGGGCTATTTTTTGGCTGGTTTTAATTTGACCAGGCAAATAAAGTCTTCAGAACAGATTAGTCACTGAGGAATGTTTTAAACATCCAGAGAGGGCCAGAGAAAGGGAAAGAAAGAAGGAAAATGACAGGGAGAGGAAGAAAAAAGCAAGGGAGAGAGGGAAGGAGAGACAGAGAGAGGGAGAGAGAGGAGAGAGGGGAAGAGAAGGGGGAAGGGAAAGAGAGAGATCCTTTGATAAAGATTGAGAAATTGATTATAACAGTAATTTAGTTATCCATATCAGAACTAATTATTTGATAACTGAAATCTTCTCAAATCCATTACTCATTAAACATGTCAATCATTTGATTGATTTAAACATTGCTATTAGCCTATCTGAGGAGCTGATGGCTCTGTCGTAAGATAGGGACCATAGACATATTGGATGAGGAATTGGTGAAACAGATTGTTTCCCAAAAGAAACCCTAAAGTTCACTATATTTTAGTGAAAAAAAAAATCAAGATATAACTTGATTTAAAGTCTATGTCTTAGCCGGGTGTGGCGGCACATGCCTGTAATCCCAGCATTTGGGAGGCTGAGGCAGGAGGATCGATGTGAGTTCAAGACCAACCTGGGCTACAAAAGTGAGCTCAAAGCCAGCCTGAGCTGCATAGTGAGACCCTGTCTCAAAAAGACAAAAAAAAAAGAAAGAAAAGTCTACGTCTTTCTCTTACAATCTGTGGAAATTTATTTATAATTTTAATTTTGTCATTTTAATTCATGTAAAATTTCCAATAATTTTAAAAATAATGATATATAAAATAAGGTCTCCTTCATCTGTAATGTCAATATGTATAAGAAAATATATAATTGTTTCTGGATTGGATAGCCATTGTTTAGCTTTCTATTTACTGATAGTTGGGTTCTAAGACCAATGGAGTACCTCTAGCAGGTTCTTAGAATTTATTCCTGTTATTTGGTCTGAAAGGTATATGGGACAAATACCCACAGAATGGTATATGGCTGATATATACCAGAGTTAGCATGGGCCGGGGAGATAGCTCTGTGACACTTGTGCCTGTCTGGCAAGTGTAAGATCATGAGTTCGAACCCTGGTCCTGCCAAAAAAATAAATAAATAAATAAATAATAAATAAATAATTTAAAAAATATAATATACTAGAGTTAGCATAGAGAATACAGAATACGGAAAGAGACCATGGAAGTCATCTGTTTTCTGACCTGCTGGATGAAATCCTAAAATATATTCTCCAAGAGACTGAACATTTATCTAAAGTGGGAGAAATAATTTGTACAGTTGTACAGTCATAATGCCAAATGCATGTTAAACTCGTGAGTGTCTGAGAAGTTTGTGGGAGTGAGATTCCTCCCAGCCACCTAAGCTATTTTAGAGAGCCACAAAGGAATTCTAGCTGTACTGTGAGGGGTGATTACATTTAGGAAAGTGAATGCAAATCTAAAACATCCCACAGAGTCACAAATAAACTTAGTCTGAAAAACGCAAACTTTTTAGATCTATTTCAGTAATAAGTCACATTGCTCTAGTAAGCTAAAAGCATCATTTATGAAAAAAATAGAAAAGTCATTTGAAAATAATTATTGAGAAGTCTGGCATACCAAGTAGCCTATGTGGCCTTAGAATTTTTGACCAAAGAGATGTGAATAAAAGAATAGGTCCTCACCAGAGCTAGCAGTAATACGCAGAACGCAAGAAGGAGGAGAAGTCCTGAAAGCAACAATTAATACAGACTGCAGAGAGCTTGTATTTTACTTTAGTATATATATTTGCTATTTTGCAATATAAAAGCGCCCAAAAATTATGGATACATAATAAAACAAAATTGGCAAAGTGTTGATACATTTACATGGGATTTTACATGAGAGTTTCTTTTTAATATTATCGCTATTTTGCATATGTTTAAAACATTGCCATAATTAAAAAAATGTTAATTTTAAGTTTGTCCCTTTAGACTACTGTGAATCATGACTAACGCCAAATGACACCCTGTCCAGACATCTGCATGCATTCTTAAATATGTCTGTTTGCAGAGTTCCATACATTTCCCTTCTCCCTTCTCTCATCCTAAACTCCACCCCCATGCTCCTGGGATCAGCAGATTGCTTGATGATACATAGAAAAATATCTCCAAGGCAAGAATCTTGAAGACTTTCAGTTGGAACTTCGTCTCTCAAGAGCAACTGATGGTCCTCGTTACTCGAAGCTTGGCTTTTGTTCAGGTCACTTTTGCTTTCTACTTTTCCCAGTTGCCTTCTGCTCTTCGTCACATAGAAATTTCTCAAGAGTGACAGTGCTTCTCTCATCTGTGCACTGTTTTATGAAGGGCACAAAGCCAAGGTCAAGCCAAAGTAAAAAAGTGGTTCATGATACTGTGCCACTTGGCTGCAGGGCTGTCGGAGATAGCAGAAGCATTTTCTAAACACCAATGAAAGGAACTTACAAAGCATACCGCTGAAGGCTGATATAATAAACTCAAACTGACTATCACTACATGAAAGAGAAATTAATGTGGTGGAAAGGAAGGAAAATACTTCATTACTCAAAAACTTGGATTTTGGAATTATAATAAATGATATGTTAAGCCAGAATTACCCTAGTTCTACAACTATTCCCAGTCTTGAGTTTCTATTTTAGGAAAGGTCATGCTTTTGTTGGTGGATTTTTGTGTACTCAAAACTCACAATTTTCTCTGAGTAAAGATTTCAAGCTTGTCAACAATAGAACATTATGTGTCTTCAGTGTGGTTAATATTGACACCTCTTCTAAAAATTTGCTTCTCCTTAAGGTAATTCTTTTCTACAGATTCCACTGATATTTTCATTTCTCTGTATACAACCCTGGTTATCTCCCAGGCTACCTGAAAGCTTAGACTTAATAGATGAGTCTTCAGATCGCATCTAATATCACATTTTTAATTTTCACCCATTCACTATTAATCACCAGTCTTTAGCTCTTTGTTATCTCCTATGCTTCAGAACTTGAAATGCGAAGCACAAATGTATCATTTGCACAATTGAGCTATTGTACCCTACTTATCCTATTTCTACAACTATTCCTCGTCTTGAGCTTCTATTTCAAGTGAGGTCATTTGTTGCTGTTATTGTTGTTAACGTATTTAGAGCAGGTCTACAGATCCTCCTCGCTTCAGCCTCCCAAGTGCTGGGATTACAGGAGTCAGCCTCAATGCCCAGTCACACTCGCTATCTCAGAGCACTCCAGGGGCGGGGCTAGCACAGCACACAGGGGATCAAACCCTGGTCCCTGAATCTGCCTAAGCAGGAGCTTTAAATCTGCCTAAGCAGGTGCTTTAATCTGTTGTGCTATCTGGCCAGCCCTAGAAGAGTTAATTATTAACCAGGTCCTTGTTAACCAACCTGAGTTCTTTTCACCCTCACCATCTATATTTCAGTTACTCTTGTGGACCTGCACACCTGATAATAATTCCTCTGATCATATTCTTTTCTTACTTTCTGCCTGGGGCTTTTTTCTCAAGCCAGGATGTCATCATCTCTCCCTTAGATATCTAAAATAACCAGCTACCTACTTCCCTAACTTCTGTGCTTTGCTCTTTTCCTAAATGTCAGTGTCTCTCACAGTGTGACTTAACTGAGCTCTGGGGCTGTACTTACATCCACCTGCTTGCAGATGAACTTGGCCTTGGTGGCCACCCCAGCAGGACCAACCTCCGTCTCCTGCCCTGCCGCATTCATACTTTGTTGTTTGAGACAAAAATTGAAAGAGAAAATATAAGAACTTGATTTTCTTTTGCCAGGTATGATTTTATGTGTGTTATTCTTTGATATTAACATTCTAACTGCAACATTTGTATTGACTTCTTTTCTCAAATAGAACTGACCTGCTCTAACATCACACTTTCCTTCATTGTCTAAGGTGTTCAGGTAACATTGAATTTTCATCACAGAGCATAGTTGGATCATAGTTAAGTTTTTTTTTTTTTTTTCTGCCTTTCCAGCTGGATGTCAGCTTCACATGACCAGGCATTTCATATTTATATTCTGAATTCACATTACATGACAAAAGTAAAGACTCTGGCATTTAGTGTACAAAATTAAACTAAATGTGATTCCATAACCATAGACTTTAATTTAATTTAGTTTTTTCCTGTGGACTTGGTATAGGGTCTCATTACATAGCTCAGACTCACAGTGATTCTCCTGCTGTCAGCCTCCTCACTGTTACTTTTAGAGGTGTGAGCCATAGCACGCCTGAGGGTGTGACGGGTGCAGCATAGGGTGCAGGGGACTGAACTTCAGTCCCTGAGCTTGCCTAAGTAAGTGGTTAGCCCACAGTTGTCTCGCTGGCCCAACCATAGAATATTTTAAACTAATGGTGCCTCTAAGAATTACAGAATATTTTAAAAATGCAACAGCATTTTTCAAAACTTTCTGAAAAGATGAAGTAAAAATTTCCCAATTTGGCACATATGATCACTAACAGTATTCAAAAAGTTTCTTATAGGCTAAAGTGTTTCCTGGGATTATTTTCTTTCTTTTTGCAGATATGTGTTTGTTTATTTGCTTATTTATTTACCAAGAGAATAAAAATTAGTAGAAAACCATGAGGAGCATAAAAAACAGAATTTCATTAAACAAAATGATGGGAATTCAATAGTAGTTGTTATATTGCACATCATTGTCTTTAAATTAGTTGTTTAGATTCCTTGATGTAGTATCCAGAATTGCTCAAAAATTGGTAAAAAATTAGAAATAAGAATGAAAACAAATTAAGCATTAACTATTCTTTTCCACAGACCAGTCAAAATCAGTAGTGCAATCATACAAACTAAAGCGAGAAGAGACAGAATAGTGCCGGGTAGGGTACAAAGCTTTATCTTCCCCACGTATTTTCCTCTTATTACCTCAATATTAACATATTGATGTTTTTGAAGTTCTACCAATAAAGTATCACCTTTGTCTGATAAAGGAGTCTTGATCATTCATTTATCTGTGTCTACAAGTATAAATGATATTTCAAGCCAGGATTCCAGTGGATTTTTGTGTACTCAGAATCTCACAATTTTCTCTGAGTAGAGGTTTCAAGTCAGAGTGATTCCTTCATGTTGAAGACATCAGATAGCACGAGGAAGGAGAGAATTTAATAGGAGGGTAATTGGAAAGTTTGAGGGAAAGGGTAGCTTCAAGTGTGCAGGATGGAGAAGGGGGACAAATGCAAGTGGAGAAAGCACAATGTGGGTAGACTGGGAGCAGTTGTTGGCATTGGAGAATGGGCTGTCCTCAAAGTGGTGATGGTAGGTCCTCCTTCCTGTGACATCAGGTACCTGTCTTTTCAGGAGTAAAGAAGATCTGTTTTCAGGTAGACACTACAGGTGTCTTCTTACAGTGTCCCTAAGGAGTGGTCTTACAGTGTCACTGGAAACTACCCTATGTGCTACTGGGGATGTGTCTTTGGTCTGGTACTGGACAGGTGGAATATTTGCCCGTGTTAATTCACTTCTAAGCACAGGAAATAGGAAAAAGCAAGTTTTCAAAAAAAAAAAAATTGAATTAACACTAAGCCTGAATCAAACTGAAGAGAAAGAAACAGAATGGAGGTTTTTCTTCTTGAGAGACCACTTATTTGATACAAAAGGTATGACCATTTGTCCTATTTATTTAGTGGGAGAGTTGACTAGAAGAAAGTGTTATGGTTTGTGTCTGGGTGTCCCCCTCCCCCAAAGCCTCATGGAGTCATGGGGTAGCTTCTGGAGTTTGTGATAGATTATTATGGGTGTGGGTGCTGCACTCGCCCTGGGGCAGGTAATTTGCATTGCAGTGTAAGGAGGAGAGAGAGAGGCTGGCTAGCTGCCTGAGCTGCTGCCACTCCCTTTGCTCTCTGATCTTTGCTGTTGCCATGAAAATTTTGCTTTCTGCCCTGGAGCCAGCTGAGTAGAAACTGAAACCTCCATAATTGTGAGCTAAATAATCTTTTCCTTCTTCCATTTTGGGTATTGGGTATTTATCCTAGCAAGGAAGGAAGAGTAACCAACACAGAATTCAAAACATAATTTTGTGCAAATTCTACTATGGCAAATTCTCAATTTTAAAAGCATATGTTAGATATGACAAATACTCTTAATTTTCTGGTACAGAAAGGATTTATTTTATGTGCAGCTACAGAAGCCCAGTGAATATTTGAAACTGAACACCTCAGGGGAAATCTATAGTTTGAAGGTTATATTCAGTGCAAAAATTATCTTGGACTATATAGTAAAAATGTTTTACACTTTATTCTTTCTCTTTATGGTACAGTCAGGCTTTATAAGGTAAATTCCATAAATGGAAAGAGTTAATGGATTATTATCTTGGAGTATGGCAACTACTTTTTACGACTACATAACAGTGTATTTGGTGACAGTAGGAAGAAACTGGTGGTCCTTAGCTCTTGTGTTCTCACCAGTGTATGATCATGAATACTTGTCAAATCAAAGAATAGGCCCAGTCCATGCCTTCTAGAAACTTGATTTTATTGCTCTTTTCTATATTATAACAGCTAAAAGTATGGCTGGTTTGTCATTGAGAATAGACACGACCCTTGTCCACTAAAAACAACAGAGCCTTTCTAGATGTTTCTGAAAAACTTATTGACATCTGTGGCATCCATGAAAGTGGAAAAGAATTCTTGAATTCCTTCTGTCTTTCCCTGAAACCATCTGCAGAAACCTAACCAGGAAATATGATCCTAACAAGTAGGTCTCCTAAAACCTAGGTTTCAGAGAAAGGCTGATTTCTTGTTGTTATTGAACTTTAAGCTAAGATGCACCAAAATAATCTTAGGGAACTATATCCTCAATGGTAAGAAATAGGAGTTAAGTAGAAAAGTAATCAGATGGCTGCTTATTTTTTAAAATTCACTCTCCCATTGTTTGGCATTATATTTAGGAAAGTGAGGTCTATTTACAGAAGGGAAAGTCAGGCTCATGCTAGATTTCCTCGAAGCTAAGTAGAGCTCTTAAAGAAACATTTCATTGGCATAGAAGTTTTTAACCAAACAAATACATCTGAAAGAAGGTCTCAGTCAAAACATTTCATCAGCAGCTGACCAAGACAGCTAATGTTCTGTGTATATACATACTTTCATGACCTATGGCACTTTAAATTAACTGTGTATGACTAGAAGCTGCCAATTCTCACCCAGCTGATGGGTACAGAACAAAATTAAGAAACCAATGATTAAAATGAGCTGACTATGTTACTCTAGTTTCTTTTCCTATATAATTTAAATATTGGGTTTTCGGGAAATTGAGGGAAATACCTGACTATACAACTTTCTATTTCCACAATTTTAATAGACTCTCAGTGAAGATTTAATTAATTCCAGTGGATAATGGACTGAGTATTTGAAATCAACACAAAAATTGGCAGGTGTATGTATTATAGACAGACTCAACTTTGAAAAATGTCCTGCATGGGGACCAGTTAGATGACAAAGATCTCAGGAAGGTATGCATTCAGTATAGAAGCTTGCAAGTCTTAGTACCTGAGTGTTGTGCATAAAGGAAAGCTATTCCTTTTGCTGTATTTATTTCAGTTCAATTTATGTATGTATGTATGTATGTATGTATGTATGTATGTATGTATGTATGTATTTATTTAGTATTTGGTACAGGGTCTGCAGGGTATACAGGGTCTCACTATATAAATCAGACATGTAGGGATCCTCTTGTTTTTAGCCTCCCAGACAGGTATTACAGGAGCATGCCACCATGCCCAGTCTCCATTGCCTCTCAGCGTGCCCTAGGATGAGGCTGGCATGGCATGCTGGAGATGGAACCCTGGCCACTATGCTCTGCCTGAGCATATTTTAGTTCAATTTTATTAAAATGTGTGAAGTGCAATAATCTTTGCAATATACAAGCTTGACTAAAAACATTTTAAGACCAGTTCAGTCTTGGGAATTCTTCACCCAGCTATTAAGTAAGGCCCACTCACTCAGAGCAGATAATTTACTTTTAGAGATATCTATAAATCTTTACCAATATTCTGGGCCAAATTTATATTTATCTGACAGTTCTTATCTGAAGCCAACACTCCAATCCTTATAAAAGGTCAATTTTTGCCTTATTTTCCATTTGAAAATACTAGAATATGTTTAGCACAAAGCATTAAACCTAAGCTTAAAGCACAGCTTTTCAGGTAGCAAACACACATATTAACAAATGTTACTAGAATGATGAGAATAGGGAAACTAAACTTGCAGTAGTCATTTGAATTTTGCTATCATTAATTTATTCTTTAAACAGATAATATTTATTGCTGAAATTATCCCCAAATGTTACAGAATACAAATTAGAAAAACCAATCTCCCTGTTTAGTCTTACATGTACTTTTCAAATATTTATGTTGATATAGATAAAGACAAATTTTCCCAAAAGAGCTGAGTCAAAAAGCTGAAATATCTATATGTTTAACTGTTGTTAAAGCGAAAGCCTCACTTCAGGATTACTGTAATCCTTAGATGCCAATTTTCAATAGTTACCATCAAAATACTTTAGGCTGATAAACCTGTCTTTTATTATCCAAGAGAGTAGAAAAAGATTGTGTCGACTTAAATAACCTCAGCTTTTTTCTTCTTTATGTTTCTAAATTGCAATAGCATAATGTTGCACTGATGTAATTCTTGGAGTTCAATGCAAAAGCCATTTTTTTCTTTTATACTATTAACTTGACTCAAGGTCTTATTTCCTTCCTTGTACTTATGAAAATTGGCAGGACCTTCCTGGGGGGTTTCACTCACATGTAAATCTTCTGTTCAGAAATAAAGCATCCCTCCCCTTATTAGCATGGAACAGCAAGCTTGGTGTGAAGGTATGTCCAGATAGAAAGTGCGTCCAGTGAGGATCAGAGCTCCTCACTCAGCAGGTTTTTACACGCCTTCTCTCCTGGGCTTGGGACACAGGCAAGCCAGAGGAAAGAATAGCAATAGAACCCTACAATATACAGAGAATTCTCTTGTAATCACGTTCATCTTCTCAGGGATTTGGACGTGAATAAAACTAATTTTGTCCTAGGATCTATAAATTCTTTAGGCATCTGTTTGTCAGGCTCCTATTTATCTGAACAGCTTTCAAATTTAGTTCTTTTGAGGATGATTAATTTCCCTAGAATCTACTTTTAGTCCTCCATCCCTCTGGCCAGGGAATCTCTTGTACGTTCAGACTTACGAAGCAGAAGACTTTCATATCCATTCCTGCAGCAGTCTCTGTATTATCCCTGCCCACCTTTTGTACATCTCAGGTATTATTCAGTTTTTCCCACCTTCAATTCCTTTGGTTAAGGATTTATGGGCAGGAGGATACAAACATCTGTCGATGACATCTTTAAAGCTCCATCTCCAAGAAACAAGGCACAGTCTTTTTTTATTTTTTTACTTTTTTGTCCTCTTTGGGTTGGCAGGATTTTGAAGTACTACTTTCTCCTAAGGAATCATTCTCCGGGATAAATTCCCTAGTTTGAAACTTCTTCATGTTCCGCAAGTGCTAAAGGAATTTTGGAATCATTAGATACTCTTTAGGCACTCCTGTTTACAGAGGTAAACATGATTATTACGCACGTGAAAAAAGAATGATAGTATGAAGCAGGGAGGTTCACTTTGTGGAGACAGGAAAAGGATGTGAGAAGAGAGGGAGAAGGGCAGGCTATGGGGTGAGGGAGGAGAGCACAACTATTTGTAGATGTGCTAATTCCACCAAACAGATGAATTCTTCACCTATTGCAAACATAACATAATGCTAATAAAAAACATTTTTGTATTTTCTAATATTATATTATAGTTATCATATGATAACTAGTTAGTTATCATATTATAACTCTGTTTATGATTCACATATAAGTAAAACTAAAACAAATGTAATTCAAGATAACATCACAACTGACCTTGGAAATTTTTAACAAAATCTTTTTTATGTTTCATTATTAAAGCCATTGAATGCTCTTCTGATAGGTGGAAGACACTTTGTATAATAGTTTTCATTTGTCAAAATAAAATCATGTATATTTTTGGTTATTTAAATACATCTTGAAGAATAATGTTTTACATGTTATTCTGGAGCTCAGATGTATACTAAGATTGTCCCTAGCCGTACAATGCTAAATAAGTTCAAATTTATATTATTTTGCTTATGTAAAGTTAAGTGCACTAGTAGAATTTCAAGTGCATAATACCCATTTTACTTGGAGAGAAACTATTATATTGGCAAGTGCAAGTATGAATAATTGACATTATTCTATGAAATCTTATTGGATAGTACTGCTTAGAGAAAGATGCCACAATACAATCTGTATTGTGGGACCAAGGGAGGGCTTGTGAGTTAGTTATCTGGGAGAAGCCTGTTGAAATGGAGTTTGGAGTCATAAAAATAATCAGATACTTTTCTTCTGGGACTCTATGGTTTGTTCGAGCAATTGCAAGTTGGACACTGAGGCATAGAATTGGATCTTCTAACTTATGAGTACATTATCTTGATATAACTAGGTCTGGACCTAACTTACCAAGAAAAGCTTAAATATAATGTTAAAGAAGGCCAAGAAGAGACCTGCTAGAGAACTGAATTTTAGCATTTATTGTGTAGGAAATCTACTTGATTTACAAGTGTCATATATTCTCATCATCTTTTTTTAGATCCTTAAAATAGTAATTGAAATGCCCAATCATTGCATTAGTACAATGGAATCCATGGTTCTAGAGTACAAGGTATCACTGGGATTTTATGAAAGAGTATGATGTAACTTTTTCTTTTTTTAACTTTTATTTATTCTGATTCGCTTTTGAAAACTAACTTCCTTTGTTTCCAAAGAGCAGGAAAGAGTGAGATAATGAAAAATATCTGAAGATGATGAAAGAAATACATCCTATTAGCCTTCTTTCTACTGAACACAAAGGTTAGGGCTATTATTTTTTTTCCCTCAAAATAAACCAGATAACTCCTCAGTCATGTGTAATAGGGAAATGCTGTTTTGCACAGTTTGATGTCCTGTCTACGTCCCTCAGAGAAACAAATGGGAAAGTCAGAGGAAAGGAAAAAGGCAACTTTGATAAGTTATGCCAGCCCCTAGCTCCAGCAAGGGACACATTCTGTTATTATGTGGTCCAAAACCAGTAGAAATAATTTTTTAATTACTGATATTCATTCTTTCGTTATTACAAAGTTACCTGTTGTAATTATCTAAGTAGTCAAGCTACATGAAGGATTTTTTTTTTTTTTTGTGAGAGCTGTGAAAAAATGAGTCAACCTGGGTAAAGGTCACTGGAAAATTTCAGTTGGAGGCGGGGAAAGAATGGTGACAAGGCAGAGAAACCTTGTGACATGAATAGCAAGCAGCTGTCAAAGTCTGCTGTCACCAGATTGTATGACTGCCCTATCTAGCATTCACTAATACTTCTAATTAGTGTAAGTCAGTGGGTTATGTGACTCGTAAAAAGTAATAGAAAACTTCCTGATCTTAAAAGATGAATTCACTCCCCTAAAAAAACTAAAAAAACCCTCCCCTTAAAAGATGAATTCTTTCAAGAATGGCTTTGTATTCATTTTTGTCATTCTTAAGGTTGCTGTATCCCTTAATCATTCTACCATTTAAAGGAACTTCTAACAAAATAACTTTAGGGATGGCTACTATTTGGAGATTCATATCCGTTCAATGGTCTTATCTGTGCAGGCCCAGGTGCACTCCCAGAGCATTTATCACCACGGCATCTGTAGGGTGTCACTCCCATGTGAGTGCATGGGCAGCAATTACAGAAGAACCAGCCCTTCACACAGCTTTATATCACTCTATCTCTCCAGCACAGCCGCCATACTTGGCTGTGAAAGGGAGCTCCACCTCTACAGCTGAGCGCTGTTTGAGGCAAAACCCATCTGTTCTTTATAAATTTAGTATTTTAATTAATTGAAGATTGTTAATCAGGAGACAACCTAGTAACTGATTAACATTCCTAATACCTTTGTTAAGGCTTGAAGAAATGTGAAAACAACCACACTTAATCACCTGGATATTTATTTTATCGCTACCAAACAATGTGCATGTTTATGCATACTGAGATGGTGATGCTTTTCAACTCCTTTTGGTGAATTTTGCATATCCAGCCTTAGACAGTGGGTAAGAGCCGTTGAAATGACTCCACAGAGCTAGCTAGACAACTGAATCTTTTTCAAAGAAGAGAATGCTTTAAACTTCTGTCAGTTCTACTTCTATTATGGTGGATATAGAATTGGTTTACCATTTCACGATTTCTATGTTTTTTCTTCTATTACAGCTTCAAGCTTCCAAGAAAATTGAAAATATTCAAGTACTTAGTGTTCTAGAGGATTTGCCACTGGAAATGAACAAAAGGGCTGCCTCCCTCCCCCCTTTTCCTGTTTGCAAGTTATAAGGCTAGATATATGGGTGTGAGACAACACAGAAGCAGTGTCAAGAAAGCCATTTTGCTCAGGGGACCTGGCAGCTGAACTCTCCCCAAATGCTTTTTGAAAGGAAAAAAAAAAAAAAAAAAAAAAACATATATGTATTAAGTGCTAATTATAAACAAATTAAATTTTTGTGGAGCCCTGATCACCTGATGATGCTTTTGTAGACATGCATGACACAGATCAAGAAAGAGTCAATGCTTGAAGTCTCCTGAGATTCCCAACAAGAGATATGGGAAATTTAAAAGCATATCAGGTTTCTCAGAGATGATAACACTGGACTGCATTTCAGACTCTATCAAGGACTCTGCTTTCTACCAAAAACAGAAGGGAATGTACTACCAGACTGAGCAGACAGAACTAATAAGAGCTGCAATGAATCAAATTAAGAAATATTTATTGAATATCTGTGTCTCCAGCACTGAACTGTTAGTTATGTGATCTATATACAGTATAAATAAAGAGGTGTCAAAAAGCTTAAGTGAACTGAGGGAGATAAGTCAGCTGCATAAAAATAAATTACAATAAAAATTTCAATATCAACACAAAATGTTTAGTTTAAGAAATTCCCGGAAACATTGAAAACAGACCCAGGCAAGAACATAAAATAAAGAAATAAATTTTTAAATGAAAAGATAGATTCATGAAAATGTTGCTTTAAGCATGGTAATATTAATCTTGAACAAAAGATATTTCCACGTCTTCAGAGACATCAGGGTCTAACTGAGTTCTGTCATTGTTTCTATTTAGATGTTGTGCTTATAATAAAGGGTGTGGAGCAAAATAGTGACAGCCGTATTGCTCATGGATGGAAGTTATAAGTAAATTATAAAATATAAAGTACAATGATAGTTAAGTCATGGATTGTAGTGTAAGATAAAATTGTGAGTGGCTCCTGACAATGTCACAATATGACATAGTATAGTTTCGTTTGTTTGTCACGGTTGCCTGATTTGTCTCTATTATTTACCAAATCTGTACTCTGAAGAAAGGTTCAGTCTCTGAAATACCTTGCTGGGTCGGAGATGATGATGATGATGACGACGACGACGACGACGATAACCAGGAATCAAACTCAAAGCCTTGCACTTGCCAGACCATCCCTTGTGCTGTGCCCCCAGAAGGTTGGTAGCAGGTTGTTGATAGATCCAAACTAATCAACAGGCTTTCTCAACTGAGAATTCAGCTTCGCTATTACATTTCTTTGAGGTACATCCAAGAGCTTAAAGAATCTATCAGAATTATGAAACCAAAAGCAAAATTAATGAACAAATGAATTTTTAGATGAAGAAAAGACCTCACAAACTCAGACTAAAATAATTAAAACAGAAGAAAGAGAAGAAAAGGGCCAAAACCCTTACCCTGAAAAAGGCGGAAAAAATATTTGTTTCATATTTTTATAGTGTTGTTGGTAGTTCAAAGAATAGCATTAAGATGTGAAGCACAAATCTCAAAAAGAATTAAGGATGGAATGTGTAGCTTGAAAGTCCCTACCAAAAACAAAACCCAGAGAGATGCTATGAGAAAATAGAAAAAATAATCTAAAAGGTAATTAAAGGAAAAGAAGCTGACATAATATGATGATGAAATAAAAATCAAAATCCAACACTGTATTAGTAAGAGGTTTTCAAAATCAGGCAAAGTTGAGTGATTCAATGAAAGCATGGCTGAAAACGTCTCTGGAGTTTTAGAGACATCAGCAAGGTGAACTCGACTGGTATGCTGGGGTTCACAACGGGAGCAAACGTTCTCTCCCATGAGCACCAAAAATGACCCATGATCATTTTAACAACACAAAGTCTCCCAACCGCCCAGTATGGAACAGATTTTTATTTATTTTAAAAGTCCTTCATGATATCATTGGTTGTGAATATAAGTGCCTTACTTTTTTTGCAGAAGCTATTCCTATGTATTTCGTTTTTTGTGTTCTCACAAACACAATTTGTATTATTTTAGTTTTAGATTGTTTGCTACTAGTTCATAGAAATACAATTGAGTTTCGTATATGGATCTTGTAATCGAAAACCTGGTTAGATGGATTTATTAAGTCTAATAGATTTTTGGTGGATTCTTTAAATTTCCTTAAAATATGATCATGCCAGTTAAAAGGATAATTTTATCTTTTTTTTTTTTTTTTTTTTTTTTTTTTTTTTTTTTTTTTTTTTTTTTTTTTTTTTTTGTCTTTTTGAGACAGGGTCTCACTATGCAGCTCAGGCTGGCCTTGAGCTCACTTTTGTAGCCCAGGCTGGTCTCGAACTCGCACCCATCCTCCTGCCTCAGCCTCCCGAGTGCTGGGATTACAGGCGTGCGCCACCACGCCTGGCTAAAATTTTACCTTTTTATTGAATAGGTTTTATTCTTTTTATCACCTAATTGCTCTTATAGTTTGTGTTGAAAAGCAATAGAAATAAGTACAACTGTAGCCTATCAAGTTTTGGTGTACTGTATAGTCCTTTTCATTGCTTTAAAAATAAACCATATATAATCTATTGATTTCTGCCTAATTTCGGTAACTTTTGAACCTTGGGTTGATGGATGTCCACATAGTCCACATATATGTCCACATCTATGTAAGTCTCACATTTTTTTTTTCTGGATAGTTTCTTCTATTAGTTTCTAACATCATTCCATTGTGTCCAGAAAACATGTAATTTGCCTAATTTCAAATTTCTTCCGTTGTTGTGGATCACTTTATATTATGGTTTGTCCCATGGTAGATCTTAAGGAATGATGGAAAGGAAACTGCAAAGCGTATGTTTTGTGAGGCAGGGCAGAAAGTTCTGAAGTATCTGAGCCCTACTTTGTTCATAGCTTGGCTCTGATCTTTTATGTTATTATTCATTTTCTGAATATTTGATCTATCCATGACAGAAAGCAGAGCATTCAAATTGCCAAGTGTAGCCGCTAGTGTCATTGTGGTTCAGTTCTACAGTTTTTGCTTTATAAATCTAACTTTGTTAGATTCATAACTATTCATTTTTCTGATGTATTCACCTTTTATCATTTAAAAAGCTCTACATTATTCTAGCAGCAATTTTTAATTGATGTCAGTTTTTTCTGATATTAATAGCATGGCCTCCTGTTAAGTGCTCCTTTGCATGGTTTATCTTTTTTCTTCCTTTTATTTTCAATCAATGACTTGGTTGACTATAAAATGTTTTATAAATAGACTATAATTTGACCATGTTTTTACCTAGTTTGAAAATGTATAGCTTAATTGTAGTTCTTGGTCTAGTTACATTTAACTTAATATAATTATTGATGAGGGAAATAGATACTTTTGTGTTAAGTAGGTATTTTCTAGTGTAACATTTTAAATTTACTTACTATTCCTTTGGCTACTTTATAGTTATTTTCTACTGAACGCACTGAGGATTGCATTTAATATTTTAACTTAAAGAATCTAGGGGCTGGGAAGATAGCTCAGTGGAATAAAAGTGTTGGCCTGGCAAGCACAAGGTCCTGAGTTCGATCTCTGCTGCCACAAAAAGAGAAAAGAGTAGCTAAAATTGATGTCAACATTTAACATTATTTAAAAGAATTTTAGGACCTATAAGCTTTCCTTTTTAATTCCTTTGGATGTTATTCTCATGTATGTTATTTTTTTACATTTTATATGCCTAAGTTTTATAACTTTATTTTGCATTGTAGTTTTAAACTAAAAGGAAGACTGTAAGAAATATATCAAACACATTCATATTGTCTCTTTTATTTATTCCTGCAGTTATCCTCACTCATAATTTTCACAGTCTATGTGTGTGAATTCTGGTTGCAATACATAAGAGTAAGAGAATGATTATTTTAAGAATTAATGACTTCTTAAAATATCATGGCTATTAAATAATTATTGTTCAGAATTATAAATTAGTTATCATTTTTTAATATTTTGGATAGCAACAAAAATTGAGATCACTCTACATTACTAAGTTAAGGAGTTCAACTTAATATGTCCTGCGGTTTAGAGTTCAGTTACATTAGTGTGCAACATTTTGCTAAACATTCTAAAGAGATTAATTTTTACAGTTCACAGAAATAAGATCTTAAAATTAGACAGCTATATCTTCAGATTATTTGTATATGGAAATAAATCCCATACATTAAATCTGCGTATTATTTTTAAATAGATTATGGAAATAAATAAATTACTTATCTAAAATAGGTGTAGTCTTTCATGAGTTAAAGGTTAAGGCAGGTTCAAGGGTAATCCCAGCACTTGGGAGGCTGAGGCAGGAGGATTGGTGTGAGTTTGAGACCAGCTGGGGCTACAAAAGTGAGCTCAAGGACAAAAAAAACCAAAAACCAAAACAACAACAACAACAACAAAAAAAAAAACCCAGAAAACAAAACAAAACAAAAAAACAAAAACACAAAAAGCAAGTTGAAGGAATACAGAAATGCAGAAAGAAGGGTATGGGGCAAGAGAGAGAGAATGAAACAAAATAGTATTTTTTTTTTTTTTTTTTGGAAGCATCTACAGGGTGTTCAGGGTCTCATTACTAAATCAGATTCATAGTAATCCACCTGTTTACAGCCTCCCAAGAGCTGGGATTCCAGGGGTACACCACCATGCGCAGTCTCAATTGCCATCTCAGCACACCCCTCAAAAACAGTATTTTGATTTGATAAAAAAGAAAAGTGAGATGAAAAGCCCAAACTAGAAAAAAAGAATGATCTATAAGACAACAAACATCAATGAACAAAACTATTCTTCTCAGACATATAATGGCAAGTGAAACATAGAAAAATGATGAAAAAGTTCCATTTATATAATTGAATGTGAAAACAAATTTTGAAAATTGCTTTTTTATCATCCATGGCTAGGTTATTTTCTTCTTGTAGTGCATTGGCCAGGATTTCTAAAACAATATTAAATAGAGAGCAAAGTAAAGACAATATTATCATCTTTTTTTTTTTTTTTTTTTTTTTTTTTTTGCCTTTTGAGACAAAGTATCTTTATGCAGTTCAGGTTGTACTCACTTTTGTAGCTGTAGGCCAGGCTAGTCTCGAACTCCCACTGATCCTTCTGCCTCAACCTCCCGAGTACTGGGATTACAAGTGTGCACCATTATGCCCAGCCCAATATTATGATCTTGATTAAGTGGCTTTAAGGCAAATATCTTGCACATTTTACAATTGAGTGTTAAATGCATTTCTTGTGATTTTTTTAAAAAATCAATGTCTTTACCTGATAAATGTTTCCTTACATGCGTGCTTCACAGTACTTGATCTCTCATTCTTTTATTTCACTAAACTTTTCTACTGGACTCTTCTTCCATCATCTTTCAACAAGTTAGTTTCTCAAAATAACTTTTTTTCCAGCTGGACTTTGTTTCCATGACATAAATCTCATTGACACTCATATTTCTCCCCCAGGGCACTTGTCACAATTTTAATGTTGTGAAAATACTTGCTTTTTATGTCTTTCATCCAGTGAACCCCAGGAGATAAGGGCTATGTCTAGCTTTAGTTCTAGCAACCAATTTCCATAGAATCTCTGGTTCATAGTGCTTGCTTGCTTGGTCCTTGAAGAAAAGCAAAAGTCTAATTATAGTAAAATAACCACTTATGATCTTATTTTCAAAAGGCTTTCTCACGCAGTTGCATGGAGGGCATTTTACCTAGTTTCTTTTCCGTGCCATAGTTCCTTCTAAAAGATCTATTTACTTCATGCATAAAGAAATTCGCACAATTTATTTTAAACTTCATTTTCCTGCTCCCTTGATCTCATCTATACCTTCATTTTTTTTTCATTTTCATCATCAGTTGATACACTGTACATTGGTTTGTCTGTTGTCCACAAGCAGAATGTAATTATTATAAGAGGAGGCATTTGGTCTGCTTTCTTCATCATGGTACCACCCAAACCTAGGAAATGGTGTGATGTTTCTCAGTAAGTACTTTATGATGAAGCACGAAAAATCAAAATGTATTATTTGCATACCAGATTCTGATATATTTCCATATGCAAAGAAGAAAAATGTTAATATGTGGTTACATACCTTGGTATCTTTTCTATTAACATACGTTATCCCTACAAAGTCTCACCTGATTTAAACAGAAGTCCAAACAGTTTGTTATGGATGCTTACTGTGTACCTTCCATACGACATTCCTTGTTATCCTTTATCTTGGTAGACAGCTTGGAGCCTAAAAGTGGACACATGGCCATGGGTGTTTTTCACAGGAATCTCATTTACACCGACAAATGTTTTCTACCTGTGGTCTGAGCCTGTGTCCAAGCTGGCCACTCTTTAGATATGACTCATAGCAATAAAAAGCTTACGTGCAGGTTTGTTTACACAAGTGTCTTTTGTGTGTGTGTGTGTGTGTGTGTGTGTGTGTGTGTGTACATGCACACATATAGAGATCCAATGAAGTGAAATAAAAATGCACAAAGGGAAGACATTTGTTGCTTTCAGGGAACAAGAATCTCAGTGGTGACAACCAGCAGGCTTGGGGGAGGATGTAGAAGAGGAGAGAGAGAAGACACATGGGATTATAAATTCATTAAGGTTCACACACATTGAGCATGAGACTCTGCAAAGTCTCACATGTAAAGAGACCACAGCCAAAGGATTCTGTCATTGACTACTGATTTTCATTCTAGCAAGAAGCTGTGAGATGCATTGAGCACTGGAGCATGAAGATGAGAAACAGATAAGATATTTCTCAGACAACCGCATGAAGAAGGAACATTTAAACAAGTCACAGGTGACAAACCACAATCAGTTAAGCTTTAGTAAATTCATGCCAAATGAAGACAGTAGACATGTGACACCAATGTTCTCCTTTCCACTAATTCTAGAAAATAAATTCTTTGTAGTTACAGAATACTGAAATTGACTTACTTGCTATATTTTGGTTAATGACACACAAGAACAATGAAAAAGTGTAAGCTGCAGAACCCTAGTTGATATAAATTAAGAGATGGAATGACAAAGAGAAAGGGAGAAGAAAGAATGGTGGCATATACCAGATGTGGATGATGAGTTTTGCATCGGAATTTGCATGTGGGTGAGAAGAGAATTTCAGAATTCAGGGGAAAACCTTGTGATGACGGAATGATGAATATGATGATTAATATTTTATTATTATTTTGTGTGAATTATCTAAAGGCTCTATTCATTCTTTTGCTCATGACTCATAAGTAAAAATTTGACATATTATATAGTAATTTTTGTTTCCAGATGGAGAGCAAGCCCACTCAGTGATAGGCCTCCATGGACCAGTGGCTGTATTTGAATTTATAAGGAAGCCTAACCTCCAATGCTGAATTTAAAGTTCTGAGTTTTCCCTCCAACTGGAATCATGACATTTACTTGAGCTAAGGATTTATTTTTGTGAGACTTCTGAGGTGTTTTTTTTAAATTACAAAAAGCAAAAATAGGCTGTCATCTTAGTAAATTTCTTGAACTGTAATCACTGCAAAAAAGCATGTGAACACAAACACACACAATGGAAAGAGAAACAAATGTACTGGGATTTATACTGAGGTCAAAATTGTTGTATAAAGATTGTTCTGCCCACAGCTATATATTCCAGAGGATGAACAGATCCTATAAATTGTGTGTCTACCAGATAGAAGTCTTAAAAATCTTTATCTTCTATTTACTTCCTGGACTATGTAACCCAAACTCCAAGGAGCTCTGGTTCCTTAGAGATTTAAAGTCATACTGAGAAGTTAGGATAAGACTGATGGCAGCCCATCTTGGGTTAATTCATAATTCCTGAATCACAAAGTGAAATTAATCCCTGTGGAATGGGAATTTCCATGGGATTTTCTAATAAGCAAGTTATGGAACTATTGACATACTCCAATTGCTAACAGGCACTTGAGAAACTGGTAGAATGAACCATGCCAGTGAATGGTAAAAACTATTTGGTTAGAGGGAGATGTTTAATAGCAAGAAAGAGAAAGTCTTGAGGGCTGACATATTTTCTTGTTATGCCAGTTCATCTTCATTATCAGCTTGACCAGGGTAAGAGACTCCTGGGCAGGTGACTGGACGATGGGGTCTCTATATTCATCAGTGGTTAAAATCATAATACTGGACTACACTGTTGGGGGTGGGCCCATGTTGGAGGAGGTGGGTCCCTGAGCTGGTGACTTTGACTGGTGTTTCACTTTCTGGTATTCTCCTCCTGTACTCTGCTTCCTCACAGCCATGGTGTGAGCATTTCTGCTCCATCTGGCCCTTACACCGTGACGTTCCTGCCTTGGAAATAGTGGATCATAAGCAGAAATGTGTGGAACTGAAAACCTGATTAGCGTTCCTCCTTTAAGGTATGGTGTCAGGTATTTCATCTCAATGTCAGGAAAACTGACCAAGGCAATTGCTCTTTCTGCAGCCTGTCCTTGTTATTCAGTTTTATATCTCCTGCTCTGAGTTACCTTATAGAAGATATAGAACTGGACATTCGTTGAATTTTAAATGATCTTCAGTTAGAAATGAAAACCTTGGGTTTACATTGAAGTTTAGGGCCGGCCAAATAGCTCAGTGAATTAAAGCACCTGCAAGCAGGCTCAGGGGCTAGGGGTTTGATCCTTGGGCTTGCCATACTAGCCCCATCCTCGGAGTGTGCTTACATGGAAATTGAGACTGGGTGTGGTGGCACAGGCCTATAATCCCAGCTGTTGGGAGGCTGTAAACAGGCGGTTCACTATGAGACAGATCTAGTAGTGAGACTCTGAACAACCAGTAGACACTTCCCTAAAATAAAAATAAAAATAAAAATAAAAATAAAAATAAAAAAGTCTAGGCACTGATTTACCATGGACCTGTACAGTGATCTCAAGGAACACTGTAGACTGGAGAAAACTTCTAGAATAGTCTTTGGTATGCATTTTTAAAATATTCCTGAATTTTGTAACAAAACCAAAGGAATAATTTGAATATTAATTGTTGCCTCACTTTATCAGCATTTAGAAGGAGCAGACAATCCTTTTAACTGTCTCTGGAATTTGGAATAAGGATACCAAGGTATCATATGCTAAGCAGTCTTCAAAGCAGACTTTATGCAGGCACCCTTAGTGTCCTCAATGACTGCAGTGCTAGCATATGGCAAGTAGATCAGATGGCCATTACTTACTAACATACTTCACAATGCAGATTTTATATCTTTTAATTTGAAGCTTTGCTAAGAAAATAAGTCATAATTATTTTAGGCACAGATATAAGCTTTTTTTATTTTTTGGTCTTTTTGAGGCAGGGTCTTGCTATGCAGTTCAGGCTGGTCTTGAGTTCACTTTTGTACCCCAGGCTGGTCTTAAACTCACACTGATCCTCCTGCCTCAGCCTCCCAAGTGCTGGGATTACAGGCGTGCACCACCACGCCCAGCCTTACATGTTTAAAACTTGAAAGCAACAAAATTGGTGATGAAGGAGTTGTAGAAAATAAGGAAGATGGGGAATGTTTTAGTATTGGTAGGAGTGGATATGATATGTCTATGTTGCAAAATGGAAGTAACAGAAGACAGGCTTTGAGAAGAAATTAGTGGAACTTTTAGATGGACATTAACATGCATTTAACTCAGCTTGTGTCTTTACTGATAGGAACAAATTAAGGCCCCCAAATCTTACATAATATGTTTGCTGACCAGAAATCCCCAACTTAAAGTTCAGAATTATTAATCTTTATATCTCAAATAATAATTCCCAAAGATTAAATAGCTAGTATCTTGACTGGGTAACAGTAGGAGTAACAAGATCATGACAGGTTGGAGATTTTGCTCATTTTTCTCCTTAAATATGGAGGATTATTCACAAGAGAGATAGAGAGGATAAGGAGGTTGGAGATTTGATAGCAGTGCATATGGCTCAAATTCTGTGCTGAATGAAGAAGAGGTTGAAAAAAACAAAGCTGTTATGGAGAAGTCTGTAAAAAGTACTGTCTTAGTTATTCTTCTCATTGTTGAGACAAAATAGCCAACACTAGAAAGGAATAAAGGTTTATTTGATTCACAATTTATTTGGTTTTATTCTACAACATCAGCTGGCTCTGAAAATGCCACACCTCTGACAGCGTGAGGCTCCAGGTTGACATTAATGAACAAACAATAACACTTTGCGCTGGTTCCTGAAGATCTTTCCATCTCTGAGAGGTTCATCACTGCTGAAAAGCCCAAGTCCCAAATCTTCACTGAGATTTAAGGCAAGCTCTTATTTGCAAGCGCCTTTATAAATGAACAAAACAAAACAAAAAACAACTTCCAACATGCAATGGCACAAGATAAACTTCATAAATCTTAAAAGCCATAAATAGAGGATACAGAGGAATGAGATCAAAGCAAGTCCAGAATCCAGCAGGGCAAATGTTGAATATTATGGTCCCATGGCCAGCATTACCAGCACTGTCTGCCAAGATGTGAAATCCAAAGAGCATGCATGATTTTGCCCTTATGGCACTGCTGGTAGTTGTAGCTCCCATGGCTTCTCTTCTGAGCTGACGTGGCTCTGTACTTACAGTTTTCCTCAAAGGATCCTTGATCCTGGCTTCTCCACATTTCTGGGGTCTCCACTGCCTCTTTGGCTTTACCCTCACAGCTTCACAGACTGCCCTTTCAGGGATACACTGCCTGGTCTTTCAGGCCTTCTGAAATCTGGTTGGAAGCCTTTCTGACTACACAACTTTAGAATTCATGCACCTGTGGATGATGCCAGGTTCTGCTGTTAACTGGAACAAGATCCCGTCTTCTTTCTCTCTTGTCTGCAAGGGTTGCATGACTGTGATCTAAGTTCTGAGAAACAACTTCCTTAGGCTGCTCCCAATTTGGAATATGGTACTCTGGGGTTCTCTTCTCAAAGAAAAGTGTAGAGATAATCTTAAGTAGAGAACAATAAAGCCCAAGAACAGCTATAGGGGGTTACTTGGGGATTCCTGAAACCTGGATTCAAGGAAGCAGATAACCTGTTTATTCTAATGGCTCCTTGATTGTTGTCTCTTCCCTTGCCTGGGATGTTACTGGTTGCCTCCTCTCCTGCTTGGAAAGTTTTCAATTAGCATTTGTATTAACCTGATGTTAGGTAAATGGTGATAGAAGTAGTGGTCTCTAGTCTGCATTCCCCAAAGCAGTTATGCAAATTCTATAGGCTGTCCTTCAGTATTCAATAAAAGTAAGGTTCTTCTGTGGGTCGAGGCTCACTTCGAGAGAGACAAGCCTCTGTGAGTCCTCTGAGCTACCTTCATCAGGTCTACTCGTCGTTTCTTTCGGCACCGACACCAGAACATCACAACAGAAAAGTCTTTCACTACTACAAATATTGGGTTCTAATTTCTGGATTCCTGTTGATTCTTGTGTTTTCTCAAAGCATCTCCTCTTTGTCTTCTTCTGAAATACTCAGCTTTTAATTACTAACCTTTTCAGAAACAAATTAAGCCTCTATTCAATATTTGAAGACTGCAAGTTCTCTGGAGCTTCCTTTCTGGCCACACTCTCAATGTTTTGAATCACTCTTCTGTGTTCTTTGCTCTTGATTCGCCACATAAATTTGTCTAAAAGCCCCCAACAATAACCATGCCACTACTTCAACATTAGACAGCCTTGAAATTTCTTCTGCAAGATAAATTAGTCTATTGCTCTCAATCTTGGTCTCAGACAAAGTCCTTAGAAGGAACAAAATGCAGACAAACTTCCTGCCAAGTTGTAACTCAAATTGTATATAGTCAAATAGGCAGTGCAGTTCTTCCCAGCAGAAACACCTAGAATCTGATCTTTACTGCCAGGATTTCTACAGCATTTTGCTCTTCTGAGCTCTGACCAGAAACTCATATCAAGTATAGCCACAGACGTTCTAGGGTTGTTTCCACCACCAGCATCTATGAGCTATTCCAAACTCTTCCCACAATCCAATTTCAAAAGCTCCTGAACCACATGATTAAGTACAGTCCCAGTGATGCCCCATTTCTCTGGTATCAAATACTGTCATAGCTACTTTTCCCATTGCTGAGGTAAATACCCAGTATCCAAAGTTAAAGGAAGGGAATCTCTATTTAGTTCACAATTTGTAAAGGATTCAATCCATAATTGGCTGACTCCGAGTCAAGCTGGCATATCAAACAGGCATAGCGAAGGAGGAACATTTCTGAAAATGTCCAACCTTTGAGTTTATGAGGCTTTGGGGTACATCTATACCCAAACCGTAGCAAGTACACAAACTATTCTTGAAAAATAGCTTTTAACACCTAATCTTTACAGCATTTAGAAATTCTTTCTTGTGTAAATAATGTAACACAGTGAAAAGTAGCTGGTGATAGTAGTAATTAAAATTTGCATATAATTCTAAAAGGCAACATAGGAATACTTGCTATCTTCAATGTCTAGGAAGTAAGCAGCAGTAAATGGAATACTGGCAAAATACAGGGAGGGAAAGTAACCTGCAGATTAATAGAAAGTTAATTAATAACCTGCAATGCTGACATTGCAGCAGAGGGCTCTTTTTTTTTTTTTTTTTTTTTTTTTTTTTTTTTTTTTTTTTTTTTTTTTTTTTTTTTTTTTTTTTTTTTTTTTTTTTTTTTTTTAGTGGGCTCCTCTATTACTGCCTGGTTAGCCCAGATTTGCTATTTGCACTTTTAAATTTGTCTCTCATCTTCCTCAGAGTTACTCTCCTTTCCAAAAGGAATTCTTTCAATTTGATTCAAACAACTTCCTCAAAGAATAGAAGATGCTTAGATGCCAAAAGAACATGGATTATGTTTTGTTGCTCTTTTAATTATGTGCATGTAGGCAATGTAAATGTAGGAAGCAAGCCACACAATAGTCATGGACCTGATTACTTTTGGCAGCCAGTGGCTAAATCTTCATAATGTAATGTATCTGTGTTTGTCAGTAGGCAGAAGTTGTATTTACTTCAAGCAGCATAAGACAGTGGGGCATGGTGTCTTTCTAAGCCCCACATTCATAACAGCAGAAATCAGTGTCGAGACTTTTGTTTCCTAGTTTGATATTTTCGTTCTAATTAACTTTTAATTTTTTCTATAGTTTTGCAGAATTTGGTATAATACTGATTTGTTTACCAAAGAAAAGCACAGAAATGAATGTCTCAAGTGCAGCTGGGCATGATTCTATTTGAATGCTAAGTACTGTATGATAGAGTGTTTTTTAAATGGCAGAAGACTATACACAGGGATATTTATCAGTGTATTTAATGTCTCATTCTTTTAATATGTTGTCTTAAACAGTTCAATATTATTTACAAAAACTATTTTAAATGAAATATTGAACATAAAGAATGAATTTTGGTAGCATGAGATAGTATGTCAAAAAAATCTTTCAGTCAGGCCAGGGAGATAGCTTAGCAGTCTAAGCACCTACCTGGAGAACTCAAGGGCCATGGTTCAATCCCTTGCACTATGTGCTGTGCTTGTTGAACCAGTCACCAAGATCGGGTGCAGTGGTGCATGCCTGTAATTCTAGCTCTGGGGAGGCTGAGACAGAAGGGTCATATGAATCTGAACTCTGTAGTGAGACCCTATATCAAATAAATAAATAAACGAATAAATAAGGTTTTAAAAAATAAAAAAAAAGTTCTTTCAATCACTTTAGTTCATCTTTATGGTATTATGTGACACCACCCTGGCTCACAGGTAAAACATGAAGGATGTAGCTTTGCAAGCGGAAACTCAAGAGACTCTTAATGGTGATCATTGTTGATTCCAATTGCATATTCTTAATTAATGTAAAGTCTAATAAGATGATTAAAGTCCTTGAAAGACAGTCTTCTATTAATTTAAAATAAGCTTTCCTTGAAACATTGAATTTGCTCCTTTTTAAAAAAATGACGTCATTTGAGATACGCTTTTAATAAATTATCACTATCATTGCAGATAATCTAGGGGGCAGTGTTATGGAAAAACAATTGCGTTATTAGCTAGATGTTGACTCAGATATTGGCAATGGTCCAGTGAGAGCTTCTTGGCTTTAACTAGCAGTAAAACAATGTGTAAGCCATCATAAATCATAGCAGCTGGGTTAACCTAGATATGATTCAGATAAATGGGTAAAACTGAGTCATTCCTTGTTATTCTAAAAATAGTGACACGAGATGAACAAGGAGACAGAGTCTAAACAACCCTCTGCTTGTTATTTGAATTTTAACTTTAAAAGTGGTCCTTATGCTTAAAGGATGAGATTGTTCTTTAAACAACTGAGAAACAGGAGCACTTCAGATTGTTTTGATCTTATCAGGGTATAATCTTTGCAAGAAATTGTGTACTCAAAGCACAATGTCTCAGCCCAGAACTTGAGACTGTGGAATCAATCCAGGTTAGGCCACAGTCCAACTAGCACAGTCTCTTGTTTTTCCCTTTGTCTGGCTCACCACAAAACAAAACAAAACAAAACAAAACAAAACAAAACAAAACAAAATAGTCATGCTTTCCTGTACCAGTCCATTAAGCAGCAGAACCAAACTAGACATTCATGAGAAAAAATAGCAAAACTTATTGGACAAATTTGGAGTCTTGTTTGAATTCATCTTGAGCATTTATTCATTTACTTTTAAAAATATTTTTGGTGCCAGAGATCAAACTCAGGACTTTGTGCTTTCCAGGAAGATCCTTATGCCAACTGAGCTATATCTGTAACCCTCATTTTGAACTTTGTCAGAATATTAAAAAAAAAACCCTCATATGACATTTTTTAAAACATACTTTTTATGTTAAAGAGTATTACAAGAATTCACAGTATGTGGGGTTGGCAAGTATATATGTTTCTATCTTTCATTAAAATGCCATTTATAACTTCAATTATTTAATAATTGTTTGGAATCTTCATTATGAATTTTGATTACCTTGTTTTTCCTGGACCTATGGTGTTTTGGTCATCAGAAGCAGCTAGCATATTTCTATGAAAATTAAACTTAGCTACAATAATCACCTTAAAAGCCAGAGATAAAAAATGCCAGCCTCTTTCAATCTTACTTTGCCTTACCTGCTTCACAGAGTAGTCATTTAATGACGACAGATATGCATAAGGCACGTATTTCTCTACTGTCATCTTATACGCCTACTGACTGATATTTTCTTCCCATTAAGACTTGTCTGTTCTTTCCCAGAGGTATCAATAAACTCTACTCTAGTAGAGTTTATTCTGAAGGCCCATTTCTATCAAAAGCTGTCAGTGTGGAATGCTAGTTCCCTCCCAATGATTTTAGGAAATTAGAAAAAGTGGCTTACATCTGTCTATTTCTTAATTTATTCTGTAAATCATACTAAATCAGACCAAAGACCCCTACAAACAATTCCCTCATAAGAGTCATAGAGATTCACAGTAGACAGGAGCTGTGAGGGAGTGGGGGACATAACACTGCATTGTACATGTGTCTCCAATCCCAAAGTAAAGACACAGTTTCTTCAATCTATGTTAAAGGAAAGTAAATTAATTTAATGAATTAAAAACTTATATCATGGATGTCAAAAGAGAAAAAAATCTATTTTTGTGTTTGGAGAAAGTACAAAACTATATAGAATGGTCGAAATTTTTTATGTCATTCGATTTTGTTGGACTATGGTAAGCCAATTAAATAAAATTAAATTTCAAGCCTGATTGACTTTCTAAATATTCATGGTAAGTACTGATTTTGGGTGCTGATTATATTACATAGGAAATATAGAGGAGAGACTGCTGCATCCAGGAATGAAATGAAACCTGTACTGTCAATAGCCTGGCTGGAGGTTATGATAAAGTATTATGACATTTCTATACTATGCAACACCATAAAATGCTAAACACACACAGAACACAGGACTATAAGTTTTAAAGTGCACATAGTGGAAGCTAGAGTGTTTTGGCATTTCTAGCTGGCTAGCACTGGGAGATAATGAGGAGTTTGATACCTTGGAACTCATAACTATGAAATATGTAACAATAGCTCCCCTCAAGATGCATCATATATCACACAATATTGGGGGATAATTCAAGTCTGCACTGCAATCTGCTTTTCATTTCAAATGGAGGGCCTCTGTAAGCCATCATTTACCCAGGTAGTGTTCATATGGGAAATAATGACAAATTTAAAGCAATTCATGACCAAAAAAAATCCACATAGAAAAAAACATAAAAGATTTTATATCCTGTTGGATCTCCACTTTCCCCGCTATTATCCTTAGCCTTCCTCATCAGTGGAAAATCTCTTGTGTTGGTATGGTTTCATGATGAATTATAAGCAATTTAAAATAGACAAATGGACACATATCAATACCAGGCAATATTTCCCAACAAGATGATGGAAGCAAAGTAAGATAAATGCTTTACACAATAGTTTACTTTAGTATCACAATTTCCAGGAAAGCTGAAAATCACACATCGCCTGCTCCATCACTTCCCCATGAAGATGTACAATAACACTTCTCTTATCTGCCAGTTGTTTCCTTATTGAGATCTTCCTTGGAATTAACATAGTGCAGAACCAACTCTTCTGGAGTTGGGAAAGAGGTAAGTGGCACATATTGTGCTGTAGCTTTTCTTTTTAATATTTATAAAGTATGGAGAAGCACGTGGGAGACAGATGAGATTGTTGATGAAAGTTACAGTAGGTCTTCATGAGCTGACAGAATAGTGGGAACTCTTGGGCCCCTGGCATTTCCCATTGCCTGCCATGTGTTCTGTTTGATTCAGAACACTGGAGGAAAATCTGCCTAGGTAAAGTGAGGTGGACAGAGATAGCTACTCACTGCACAACATATGCTCTTCATGAAATAGGACTTAAGGTGTCAGGTGCAAATACCATGTCAGCTTTACATAATCTAGGGTTGGAGGTCATGAGAAGACTCTGTCCCTACCACTGAGCACTTATATGGTTTGGTGTTTCTCCAATATGGGGGCCTAGGATTCTTATAAAAACTAGAACTTAACACTAAATTGCATATGATATTACTATAAGCATTATAATGAATAGTTGCTTAAGTACTTGTGTAAAAGAAGGGTAAAATGTGCCTTGTTTTTACAGCGTCATTTTTGAGAAAAACAAGTATTGTCCTCCCATAAAAGTAAATAAGGAAAAGATAGATAAAATATGAAGCAACTAAGTAGATATTTGATATTTCACTTGGAATGAGTATTTTATACTTAACCACTTAAAACAATTTGATTTTTTGTTGAATTGAATTTTACACAAAATAAAGTTGCCTACTGTAAAGTGAGCAATTTTTGTACCAGTTGGTAAATTCAACATGTGGTATTGTCACCATGGTAAGCCAATTCTGAAACAACTTCATTACCCCCAAAGGGAACCTCATACCCACAAACAGTCAAACCCCATCTTGAAATTTTCTCAATTCCATGGCAAAAATAATCTACTTTCTGTCTATAGATTTGACTATTGGGATAATTTTGCATAAATGGAGCCATGCAATGTTGGTGTCTTGTATCTGTCTGGCTGCTTTCACTGGAAAGTTTCCAAGGTTTGTCCACATTGTAGTAGTATCAGTGTGTCAGTATGTTATATTTTATGTAGCCAAATAGTATTTTGTGGAATGAGCATACCTCATCTGTTTATGCATTCATCCATTGGCAGATAAGATGACTGTTCATCTATTATCCTATAACTCTTTTGGTTTCACCAAGTTGGGGGCTAATGAGATACAGTGCCAGAAGGTTCTCCAGTTTCATCTAGTCTTTGTCTTCACCTAATATGCTAAATATCCTTGAAAATTTTCCTCCATTGCATCTGAGAGTATTCAGAAATACCTCAAACTGACTCAAAACTCCCTTCACAAATCATTGCTGGGGATGAGCACAACACATAAAATCACATGAAGAAGTTGCCTCAGATCTACTAAAGAAATAATGTGGCAATCACTATATGAGCCATCAGACGAGCTCCTAATACCTTCCCAGGGACCTCTCTGCCTAGGAAATAGGTTAACCTCAGTGGCAGATTTCCTCTTGCCAATGAACTTTTGGGTGGGAAATCATAAAGGAAGTTTAGCACAACATGAGATCCACAGATACCACAGGTAGATTTGTAATTTAGTTTTTAGATTTTTTACTTGAGTAAGAAATGAATGTCAAAACAATGAACATTTACAAAATGCCAATACAGTAAAACAAAGATGAATAGGTTCATATGTATCATAAATGAATACTTTGACAGTAACTCTAAAATTGTTGTCTGAAAATGAATTCACGATATATTATATGTGTTTCCAGAATGTTAGACTTAGTAACTTAATGTGTGTGTGCGTGTGCGTGTGCGTGTGTGTGTATGTGTGTGTGTGTGCGTGTGTGTGACCAGATTTCTGGTGGAGAACATTGTGTCTGAACTCATGCCTTCCAAATAGAGTAGGCAAATATTTATTATGGTTTTCAAGCACTCTAAAAGTGGAGCAGAAACAACAATGTAAGCTACTTATTGAGTCATTTCATTTTTTGTACTTTGTACTCAGCTTAAAGGTTATAACTCCATCTTAGGTTTCCTAAAAGCCAAAGGAAAAATGTGTTTGGATTCATACTCAAGAAGTAGGCCTTAGGTCATCCAAATAGCTTAGTAGATTAAAGTGCCTGAAAGCAGTTGCAGGGGGCCAAGGGTTCGATCCCTGGGCCTGCTGGGCCAGCCCCACCCTTGGGACACTCTGAGACTCCAATTGAGACTGGACATGGTGGCGCACCTATAATCCAGCTCTCATAGATCGCTGCAAGTTTAATGGAGAAGTGAGACCCTGAACATTCTGTAGACCCCTCCCTAACACACAAAAATAAATAAATAAACAAATAAATAATAAGATGAAAAAGTAAAATAGCAAATAGGCCTGCTTTTATGTCCAAGCATGAGAGTAAAATATTTCTGTAGCATATTGTACCATCCTTCCACTTCACATCAGATACTGAAGTCTCATTCTCTTTACGTTCACCCAGGTATTATTTTGCAAAGCTATAGGAAGTAACTGTACATATGCTGATAAGGGTAATCCTCTTAAATATTCTTATTTAATTGACATGCTCATTTCCCCCCTTAAAGCCAAAATAATTAAATGTCTAAAATTTTGCTTGCCAATGATCTGATCATTTTCAAATATTTTGAGTTTCTTAATGTGTTTAAAATAATCTCTTCTATCCTATGCCTTTATACTTTTTGAAGACAAACAAAAAGTTGTATAATGTAAAAAATACAAAACTTAAATATGTTCCTCCATTATGTAGTTCCTCTTATGAGGAAGACCAATTAAACAGACTTGAATTTCAATCTTGATTCAGGTTTCTTTGTTGACCTACCACTAGACTGAGATATTCCACAAAGAGAAGACGAAAGCTTACAAAAATAAGCAAAAAAATAAAATGAAGGAAATAAATGAAGATAAAGTGAAGGAAATGTCACATTGCAGCATCTTTACTAATGGATAATAAAGCTCATGATGGCTGGCCAAATGGCTCAGTGGATTAAATCACCTGCGAGCAGGAGCAGGGGACAGGGGTTTTGATCCCAGGGCCTGCCATGCCGGTCTTCTCTGGGGCACACTGTAAGAGCCGTTGAGATTGAGCATGGTGGCATGCACCTGTAATCCCAGCTCTTGGGAGGCTGTAAACAGGTGGAGCACTATGATTCCAATTTAGTGGTAAGACTCTGAACATCCTGTAGCTCCTTCCCTAAAATACTAAATAAATAAATAAAGCTCATAACATAGAGGAGTATAAACATATATCATGTATATACTGCATGTATATACTGTATATAAAATATATGTCATAGAGGCTCACAGCTTTCTCAATAAAGCAATATAGGAAATTGTTATCAGTTCTAAAAATCAGCATTCCTGTGACACACAAATGACACAAAAACCAGAAAATCATCTTTCCAGGCAAAAATCTCCAAAATTAAACATTTAAGAAGTTCTCTTCTGCCTTCTGAAAAGGAAGAGCCAGAATTATGCTGGGTGCATAATAAGAACGCACTTTAGCCAGCACAAGGTCTCGTTTCATTCTCCATGTGTTACAGTGCTTCTCAGTACGTGCAATGACATAAAAATACTCTGCAACTTAGAGAAAGTCAATTGAAGTACTAACAATACCACATTTTTGTCCAAAGCTCAGGGCTGTTATACATTAGTTTGATGCAAAGACATAATAATATACATACATAACTTAAAAAATAAATTTTAAGGATGCTTGTCAGGCCTATAACCACAAATAATTCTTTAGTGCAATGTTTTTGATAAAAATTAAATAGCTAAAATATAAGCAATTGCTATCTTCCTGGACGAAGCTGCAGAACGGCTCTGGCACTGCCCACCCAGGGTTGAGTCATATCACTCAATACTCAAATACAACGGAAATAGCTCTTCGCCCACTATTCTTCCAGAGACACCATAGGATCTAGTCATGACAAATGGTTCTGAGAAAAACAGTTGTCTCCACCCAAAGGAACTGCTGAAGCAGCTCTTTCTGTCCGAAGACCACCAGCCCAAAACCTTAGCTCAGTTACCTGCATGCAGACGCTAGGTGGCAGCGTTCATGGCATGGTTTGTGTTTCTATGGAAAGGTGTGTGTTGTGTGCATTTAGGGGCAGAGCTCCAATCACACTGGCTCTACAAGTGATTGAAAATACATACGGTGGGCTACAAGTGCGCATTTTTGTTTGTTTGGCTTTTTAAAAACTTAAAAAGGACAGCCTATTATTGTTTACCCAATTCATCTGTTATTTGGTGAGATTCTCTTTAGGAGGATCAGAAAAATGTTGAATTGGTTTAAAAATTACATTCTTAGAAAAGAAAAAGCTTGACCCCACCACACAATCCTCTGCACCCAAGACATCCTGGGAAAGGACCTTCTTGTTTGCTTCTAACCCCTCTTCATTACTATGAGGTGGTTTTCTCCCCCTACCTTTATTTCTTCCTATAACTTTTCCTCACAGTACAAAAAGAGCTTAAACAAAAATGATTTTGTTTGGTTTCGCTGAGTTAACGCGACACTCTATCTTATTTCTAATTGAATGCAGATGGCTTTTGAGCAGAGCTTTGGACTTCTGTACATAATTTTTACATTGCCCTAAAGGAGGGAGCTGAAGCCAAAATTAGCAATTTTTTAAACCTGAAATCTGGCCTTCTGCCACATAATTTTGTCTTTCTCCCTTCCTCCTTCACTCCTCTCTCTCTCTCCCTCCCTCCC
>PVJA010013412.1:0-26306 GCA_004027025.1 Myocastor coypus
TGATAAAAATGTTTAAATGATTTTTAAAGGAAGTCTTTAGCATATTTTCTATGGTGTATTAAAATAGATGAATAAAGTCACATGTTCTTAATAATTAGCATCTCTGTGCAGCTACAAATAGGCAAGGCTTTGTGTTAAAAGAGTGATTCAGCTTCATGAGCATCTTGCTCACATAAAAAAGTCCTCCTGTGCTTGGATTTGCAGATTGTATTTATTTTAACAAGTTAATTATTTTTCTTTTCAAGAGAGTTTTGAATCTTTTGACAGTCAAAAAAAGAATATTTTGGGCAAACATCATTTATGTCTGTTTAAGAGTATAGCTTATTAACATTCAGAAGAAAAATAAAAGGAAAACATTTTAATGTAACATTTTTAATCAGATTTCATTTGTTGCTTAGCTTGATAAGCTTTATCACTGCAAGTAATTTTGGGGTTTTAAGTATAAAATCTTTTCAGCAAGGTGTAATTATTATAGCTTTAATGGAGAAATTAAAATGCACAGAATGCTCGTAATTTTTCCTACACTTGTGGCATATTGTATGTCTTACAGCTTTACAAGACCATGTGTGGTGGCATACACCCGTAATCCCAGCACTTGGGAGGCTGAGGTAGGAGGATTGGTGCAAGTTCGAGACCAGCCTGGGCTACAAAAGTGAGCTCAAGGCCAGACTGAACTGCACAGCAAGGCCTTGCTTCAAAAAGACAAAAAACAAAACAACAGCGACAACAAAAACCATGTGTGATTGTGCATGTAGAACTCAGTGGTACTCTGAGGGCTGCAGGATAAGTGTTGAGGTGCTAGGAAATTTAGAGAGTTTTTCATTAGAGTTTTTCATTTTTGTTTCCTTCACATTAAAAAATGTTTTATTACAATAGAACGGATACATGTGTTTTTATTCAGAATAAATGTATCAGGGTGGCAGACATTAAATTTTCTATCTTTACTATTCTTTTACTTTTTTAGATATAATTTTGAAATGGAGTCTTACTATGTTGTTCAGGGTGGCCTTGAAATTATGATTCCCCCACCACAACCTTTCATGTAGCTGACGTTTGGCACTAACCCTGGGTAATTTTTACCATTCTTAAGTGTAAAATTCGCTGAGATTAATTACATTCATGACATTGTACAACCACAAGTTTTGTTTCTGAAACTTTTTCTACTGTTTCTTCACCCCAAGTAGAAACTGTACCCAATAAGTAATAGCTCCTTATTTCATATTTCCCTCACCATCTAATAGTGTCTAATCTACTTTCTAATTTGTGAATTTGTCTATTCTAGATTGTCTTAGTTTTCACTCATTGCTGGGACAAATACCCGACGCTCAAAATGAAGAAAGGAAAGGTTTATTTAGCTCACGGTTTGTGGAGGTTTCAGTTCATACTCCACTGGCTCCAAGGCAAAGGACAGCAGTTCTTGGTGGGTGGCAAAAAAGAATGAAGAGCAGAGGAAGAGCAACAGCTGTGGCATCCATCAAGCCTCTGTCTTCCTTCTACATAGATCAGAGCTCTTCCAAAGTGGCACAGATGTGAACAAGGACCAGGACTTCTCCAAGGAAGCAGGGCAGGGCAGGGCAAAGTCTTCAACTCCTTTTTATATGCCTTTTGTGCTGAGCCACTCTGGGGTGGCCCATGTGGCCCTAGGGTGAAAGCACTCACACCCCATAGTGGGAGCAATCATGCCCCAGGGCAGGCCCTCCCAGTCCTGCAGGTGGGGCCTCACAGCCCCGACCTAGTGTATCCAGCCAAGCTTCCTCAAGTTGACACAGTATATCAGCTACCACATAGGTACTTCATATAAGTGAAATAATTCTTGTTTCTTTCTGTGTTTGTTTTGTTTAACATGTTTTGAAAGTTCAGCCTTGTTGTAAATATACATTGTAGAATGTATTTGGATTCTATTCCTTGTTATGGCTGAGTAACCCATTATTTACGATACCACATTTTGCTACTGCATTCGTATGTTGGACACTTGAGTTTTTCCCTTTGGGCTAGTGTGAATAATTAATTCTACAGTCAGCATTGCATGCACATATCTATTTAAGTCCTTTTTTTTTCAATTTTCCTTTCTTTTTTAAAAATTTTTGAGGACAATGAAATTAGTTCATCAAAAACAAGCAATATTTCAGGAAACTGTTAGACACACAAAAGATTGACTGTGTGGTACAATAGGCCTGATTCTTTTTTCCACAACAAAGTTAAAAAAAAAAAAGTATTATCCTATTTGTTCCTGTATTAACCATGTATGAATGAGAAGTTCAGAGAAATCTGATTTCCTAGGGCTCAGGTTCCCTATATCCACACAGCTGGTCCTCTTCTTGGCTGTACATTGCTTCAGAGACAGAGCTTCATGAAGACAGCAGATCTTTCCTGATGCTTAGAGCAAAGATTCCTACTTTGTAAGCTGCTGCTGATGGTTGTTCTGACTTAAGACATGGGCCAACACTAAACGCCAGGCTATTTCCTTAGGAGATGTGGGCGTGTTGACTGGGGAGAACTGGACCATATGCTCATCCTGGAAGGCAATGCTATGGGGGAGGAATTGATTCTACAGGAGCCACAGGGGTAAGAGTAGAAAATCCTAAGAACACTAAGGAAAGATGGCACTAAGCAATGGAAAAGTCTTCCTGTCAAAATCAATAGAGTAAAAATATTTTGTTAAGTATAGTGATCAGGAATTTTGGGGAGCTTTTCATTTTCAGTTTGGCTGATAGTGCAGGTAAAGTATATTTGTTTTGAAAATGATATGTTTTATACGTTTTTAGTGATGATTTTGTCATTTTTCATATGTTGATGGGGTTTGTATTGGGAAGCTGGCACATCCCTTTAACATGTCTTAATTTCAGTCCATTGTCCTTGTTTCTCTTTCTACACTCCTCTCACTCGTCCCCTTCCCTGTCTCCAGAAGTGTACCTTCTGTTTTCCTATGGATGAATATTTGTAAACTGCTAACAGTTTAGAATTTTCAGACTTTAGCTCATGTTCCTATAGTGTATATTTTAAAAGAATATAAAAAAATGTTGAGAAATAACTTACCTTGAAAATGTCAATACATTAACACTAGCCCTTGAGCCCACACAAACCTGATGCCTGTGAGCTGACCTTCTCATTTATTAACACTCTTGGTGTGTTGATGTGCAGTATTTTTTTGTCATTTAGACTAAATGGCTTCCCCCTATTGCAAAGTTGATTGCAACATTACTTTAGCTGTTGCTTGAATTAGTCTTACTGGCACATCTGAATACATTGTAAATCATATTGTACTCATTTAATATTCCTTTTCCCTATGCTGCAAAGTGTGAGACACACAAACAGGAATTACTAGCACAGCTGATGTACTCAGTGAAGGTTAATTTTTGTAGATTTTTTTTATTTTTACTTGCTGCATCACGGCTGAATCAGAATTGTGAGTTGCCCAGTTAGAACAGGATATAACCACATAATAATCATGGCTTGTGCTGACATCTTTGAAGAATGTTTTGTTTTTCCATCCATCATGCTCTGTTAAATCAGGAATATCCATCACGTAGGAGCAGTTCACTCCTGTACACACAGCTGCAGGCACTGGAAGCTACCGTGATTTTTCCCTCTGTGCATGTCAGCGACATGTGCCTGTACTTAAATTCACTGAAGGCCTCTGAACTAAGTGAAGTGTGATAACCTTAGCAGGAAAGTGCTTCTTTCTTGGTTCTGATCCCTTTCGAACTAAAAGAAACCTGCCACTTTAGAAGAATGGTCCAATCTGTTACTGGTAACTGAAGATCATCCTTGTCCAACAGCAGAAAGAAGAAATACACACATCTAAATATAAGCACGTCTCCTGTGGCAGACACAAGCAATGTTTCACAAATTACTCAGTCCTCATCTTAATCCACTGAGCTATGTGGCAAGCCCACAGTCCCCATCTTAGAAAGTTAGGGTTCATACTTCCCCAGTACTTGATATCTATTAGAAACTATGTGTAAATCCCAAATAAGATAATTATGAGTTTTTTGTTTTTGTTTATTTGTGGTATTAGAAGATAAGCCCATAACCTCATGCATGCTAGGCAAGCACTCTACAATACCCCTAACTCAATTAATTATGTTTAAAAATTTTTATGGAATTCAAAATCTTGCTTAATATTCTCTTAGGCTTGTGGTTTTCTGTATTTGAACTACTCTTTGCAGGAATTTTCACTCATGGTACTGCTGTGTTTAATGCTGATGTTGTGTAGGCCTGCTATTAGTTACGTTACCTCAGGAGTTCTGTAATGGTCTCTCCTCTAATTGCTAGTAGCTGTGGTGTAGTACTTGGCATTTTACTAGTCATTGTAATGGCAAGTAAGGTTGTGCTGACTGTATGTATGTATATGTACATACTGCTATGTATATTAATGTTCTCAGTGCCTTTATAAGATTATTGCTGATTTTATAAATCAAAAAGGTAGGTCTTAAGGAAATGCATTTTCTAAGCTTTCAGAACTCAATAATTAATGAAACTGGTATTCCGAGCCTGGATTTCATCCTCTATCTTTTGTCCCAACCCCCACTTTATTTGGAAATGTTCAATGACCAGTTTTTTGTGAACTGAAGGAGGGAGCCAGAATATCCTCTGTTGTAGCATTTGCTCTATTTCATAGCAGTTTTCTTTAGAAGAAAGTTGCGAGGTATGACTGTATTTCGAGCCCTTTATTCCCTTGCACCCAGAACATTCTTACCACACATTTAAAGACATACACAGATCTTTCCTGATCTGATTTGTTTCACTTCCCTTTAGGAACTTAACAACATGGCTACATTTAATGCCTTTAGGTCTTCTCATTCTCTCCAGTTAACCAAGCCCCAAGCCCATGCTGAGGACTGAAACCAGGACCTCCCACATGAGGCAGGAACTGTAACACTGGGCCATACTCCTCATGCTTAGTTTTTTTAATTGCTCCCTTGTGTCTGAAGGCAACCAATGCCCACACTGATCAGCATGCTAGTCAATTTCAATTCTGAGTCCTATGTCATGTGGCCTGTATAATTCAATTGACTTCAATGAAGACATCTTCTGGTTTCCCTCTTAGCTTATATGACAGGACACTGTCTAAGCTGTCCCTTCTCTTAGGCTGCAACTCGCACATTCCATGTTCCTCAGGGATGTTTTCAGACCTCTTCTTTTTGTTTATCTCTATTTCTTACTCCATTCAATCTCATAAATTTCAATACTGTCCATTCTTTGCTGGCTCTTAGGTTCAACCGTAGTATGTATAACTTCCCTTAACCCCTTTATCTAACTTTCAGCCTCTCCCTTTATACTATTTATAAGCAATTGAAATGTAATATGTGTGGAACTGATGCACTTCTCTTCTTTAAAACTAAGTCCAATCCTGCACATTTCAGCTTCTACACCCAGTCTCCATTTCCTGCTTGACCCCATGTCATCCTATTTTATCCCCAGCCTTTCCAGCCTTGACAGCAACCTAATGACACTTTAGCATTTCTCAAGGCTTCAGCATACTCTCTCCTCTCCGACTGAAGGCTGTTCCACCAGATACTCATAGGCAGGAGTAAAGGATGTTCTTATCTTTTGATTTAAAGTAGGTATTATCTATTGCCTATCTCTTAACTCTGTTGTCCTCTATGGATGTAGTCAAATTTTTCCATCATTCATGTATGTTGATTCATTTTTAAATTGAAAATAACTGAATCAGAGACTAGTCATGATGGAGTTGGTCATTGAGTTTGTTACATCACATGTATCCTTTAAGTTTCCAAGCTTCTTTATTTATTTTATTTTATTTTATTTTATTGTCTTTTTGAGACAGGGTCTCACTGTGCAGTTCAGGCTGGCCTTGAGCTCCCTTTTCTAGCCCAGGCTGGTCTTGAAGTCATACCAATGCTCCTGCTTCAGCCTCCCAAGTTCTGGGATTACAGGCATGTGCCAAGTTTCTTTGTGATATTTGTGATTTGTCCTCATGAAATTTTGCATTCTATGGTTATTTATAAGTCAGAAGTGGCCTCTGTTGTCAGTGTGATGAACCAACTTGGTCGTATTTTTAACCTTAAGCTTTTTTGCTTTTTTTCTATGTATTACTTAAAACACTTGTTTTATCACTAGCTATTTTTAAATTTCCTATGAGAGATAGTAGTTCATGTCAAATCTTTTACTCATTGAAAATTAATAGACTACTTTTAAAAACCTTTTTCTATGTTCAAGTTTCTATAGACTTGCTTCTAACTCAGCAGTGATTTGTCTCCATAACTGAGTGTGACATCTGACCTTGACTGCAAAGGTTTTTTACTTACTCTCCAGGACATTTATGGTTGCATCATTATTATTGTATGCACCATTATTATTGTATGCGCCAGTGAAAACTTTGATTTTGATTTTGTTTTGTCATTCTTTTTCTGTTAATTTATCTGTCAATATGAATAACTTTCACTCTTATGAATTCATTCTTATGAATAACTTAAAAATGTGATCTTCTAATTCACTGTTATGGCAGTAGAAAGCATTCTAAGGTTGTGCACATTTTCACTGCTCACCCATAAATACGCTTCTTTTTCATTAGTTTCTCCCCCTCCAATCTTTTCTACATTGAATGTATTCAAATATTTAATGCATTTAATGTATACTCTTCATTTTACTAAATGCTTATTTTTAATATTGTATTTAATCCATTTTCTTACGGGTGGAGAATCTAGTTGCCTCCCTTTCTTAGCTCTTATGAGCAGTCCTGCAGCAAAGATCATCTTACATATCTCTTTCTAAATTTCTATGAGGCTTCCTTGTGATGCATAACCACAAGTGGAATTTCTGTGTTCTAAAATATTACCCGGGCGTGGTGGCTCATGCCTGTAATCCCAGCACTTGGGAGGCTGAGGCAGGAGGATCAATGTGAGCTCGAGACCAGCCTGGGCTACCAAAGTGAGCTCAAGGCCAGCCTGAACTGAACATTGAGACCCTGTCTCAAAAAGACAATCAATCAATAAATAAATAAATAAATAAATAAATAAATAAATAATAAATAAAATATACTCAGTTTGACTGTCGTTTCAAATTGTACTCAAAAGACCTATTCTCATGCTAAGCATATCTATATGAGTTTCTATTCTTTCACCCTCCTCAATACTTTATACCAAAATTTATACTTTTTGATAGTCTTATGGTTATATCTTGTTATGTAGCACTGTAGACTTGCTTTACTCTGATTATTGAACTCATATATTTAGTGTTGGAAAGTCCCCTTTGTATGTCATCATCCAGAGCTCCCCCCTTGCTGTTTTTCTTTCTTTTTCTTGCTGATTTGAAGGTATATCTTATGTATATGTTAATCCCTCCTAGCATTTGCCTTTTGAAAATAATCTAAGTTTCTATCATTGACTTCTTAACTCTATATTGTCTTCTGTTGATACAGTCAAAATATTTTCCTTCACAATTTGTGCATTTTAGATATTTAAGTTCTTTTTATTATAAACACAAAGATAATTTGTACTTTTCCTTTTATTAGTTTATAATTTTTCTTCTACATTTAGGTAATAATTCTTTTTGATTTTTTTGTGATATATAGTGAATCCAATTCTATAGGGAGAATCCATTCTCCATCATCACTTAATAAGCAATCTGCTTTTTCTCACTGGTTATACCACTTCCATCCTGAATATACATATGTATGTACTTTGGCGTATTTGTTTGGTGCAGTATTGGGGATCAAGCTTGGGATCTTGCACTTGCAAGGCAGGCACTTCTGCCACTGAGCTGTCTCCCCAGCCCAGTCAGTATGTTTATGCATTAGTGCTATCTGTTCCATTAATAGAGCTGTTAAATTTTCTATACAGTGTTCTGTTATTTAGTGTTAAGTCCATTTTTTGTTGTTTCTTATTGTTGTAAATACTACTTCATTTTCTGTCACATGTTCAGTTTATTTTGATGTACAGAAATGTTACTATGATTTATATATTGATTTGTTTCATCCAGACTGTGATATTGCTGAACATCAATGGGGAGTCATCCTTGCACCAGGATTACAGACAGTGTCTAAGTTGTTCCAGCAATGTGTTTGATTTCACTGTTTGCTAAATCTCCTTTTGCGAGTCAAGGAAGTTCTTTTTGATACCTAGCTGTCTAGGTTTTTACATCTGAACTAAGTGTTGAGTAATATTCATTTACAAAATCATTCTGGCCCAAAATTGTTTTTTTCATTTTGAGGACAGAAATTTAGTATTTTGATAGAAGTGGACAGCCACGGATAGAGCAATTCTATTATCTCTAAAAGCATTCTCATAACACCTGCAGTTGGCTCTTCACGCTGCCTCTCTACTCTGGCAAGCACTCAATTGCCTTTGTACTCTAGACAGACCTATAAGCACAAATTGTTAAATCATGCAGTATATACGCTTTTACATCTGGTTCTTTCAGTTAGCGCTAATATTTTGGAGACTTACAATTTGTGTGTATTTTTTTCTTCTTATTGCTGAGTTTTATTTAATCACATAGATTTAAAAACCATTTGGTTGTTGATGAAAATTAAGGTTATTTCTGCCATTATAAATAAAATCTAGGGGCTGGGGAGATAGCTCCGAGGCACAAGTGCCTGCTGGGCAAGTGCAAGGTCGTGAGTTCGAACCCTGGTCCCACAAAAAATAAATAAATAAATAAATAAAATAAATAAAATCTATCATGAACATACATGTCCATATCTTGAGATAGACATTTTCTTTTTTGTTGCCTACATACTTAAGACTGAAATATCTAAGTCTTAACAATAAGTGTCATCTTAGCTTTTTATAAAATTGCTAAACTGTGTTTGCCACAGTGGCTATAGCACTTCACACCTCCACTAGAAATGAGAGTTCTAATTATTTATGCATTCTGCCAGTAGTTGGTTTAGCTATTCTTTTAGTTTTAGCCGCTCTCATGCTGGTGTGTGTAAAATTCTTTCTCAGGCTTTTAATATGCATTTGCCTAATAGGTAATGACAGTTAAAATCCCTTGGGGGGGAAAAAAAAAAATATATATATATATATATATATTGTGCATTTATGTGTAACTGAGTTACATGAGTTTTTATAAATTCAATTAAGTCATAGATGTTTTCCTTAGTATATTTGCTTCAAAAAACCTTTCGACACACTTGTTCCCATTTGCTGGAAAAGCAGTGTATCCTCCAGGTTCCATCTTCTGTAATCCAGGGACTTAGAGCATGTTTAGACATCTGTATTGGACTTGTGGATACTCTGTTTTGCCTTGTAGTGATCTCAAAGTCAACGGAGAACCATTACAAATTTGTATACCATTCACACTCCTTGCTCTGTCTTGAATAATCAAGTTCTTTGACTCAGGGCTTTGTGTCTTCTTTTTTTTGTGTGTGTGTGTGTATGTGTGTGTGTGTCTTCTATTTTGTCAGTAACTGTAAGCTTATGAAATCCTAGGTCTGTTAGGATTTAGTTTCTTCGCTTGGAAAAAACTAGTGTGGTGCTGTCAAGGCTTACTTTTAAGCTTTGTTGTGACAATTTCAGAAGTGCTGTTACCTAGTTTCATTCTGAGCCTACTACTGAAATATGCCATCCTTAGGACTCGACTCAGTGCTGTATCTACTGAGGCTTGTGGGTACACGTATTGCCAGCTCCATGCAAACTCTGGGGACTTCTTCCATCTGCTCCTTTGGCCCCTCACACTAGAGCAGGTGCACTTCTCTGGAGAACTGATCCCTTGGTGATTTTTCCCTGCTATGCGTTTCTGCCCCTCCTGTATGATAGCCTGGAAAGTTGCTCTGGTATTCATAGAGCTCACCTCCTTTTTACCCCTTTTCTCAGAGTTGCTGTCATTGTCCAAACCTTGAAATATTTCACCTGGTTTTATGATTTTTTTGAGATAGGGTAAATTTGGCACCTACTGTTCTACCTTTGTTGGAAACATGTATTCTATTGTATTGTTTCCCAGCAGAATGCATGTTTTCCTTACTTTCATTTTCCGTTTGATGTGCAAAATGTGAGTCTGTGTTCTGCTCAGCTGCTTTAGATGCAGTGCACACCACCTCTGACATGTAGAACTTCCACGTCATTCAGCTCTCAGGTGTTCTGTAATTTGTCTTGTTTCACTTTAAATGTGAGTTCCTTTCACTGTTTTATTTTCTGGCTTTTTTTAAAATGTTACTTTTATTATTAACTTAAAATTTTACTGAATTGTATTATCAGCCAGGGTGCAGAGGTTGTTTTGGATCTGTTGACTTTGTTGCAGTCTAATGCATAAAATATTTAGATTATTAAGAAAAAAAGAGTATTTGGGGGTAAAGATTCTGTTACATATTCCTAACTTTTAAGTTGAGTTTGCTAATGATATAATTCCCATTTTCTTCTTTTTTACTACTCACATCTGTTTATTTCTCAGATAATTTGTACAGAAATTTCCAGTAAAAATGTATTTATTTCTCTTATTTCTATCAGAAATATGTATCACATGAAGACTTGTACAGATGATTATTTATAGCACACTAAAATTTTGGTGAGCACATCATGTGTTTTTTCCTCCTTAAGTTGCTTTCTGTGATGTTTTCCTACTGTTTCATTTAAGTAATATTTACTTTACATATTTCTCCCATCTTTTCTGTCCATCTGTTTTCACCGTTTATGGATATTTTATTGCAAATTTTTTTGAATATTGTGTCTGGTAATTAGTCATTTTGACAAAGATATGCTATAAATGGAGTTTATTATATGGAACTTTGTTTCTTGCCATCTTGTTTTATGTCATTAATCATATTTTCCCCATACTTTCCTGTATTCATCATGCTAAGAATTTAGACTTGGTGCCTTTTGTTTATTATTTACCAGTTCTATCTTTTCTTCCATTGTCTCTAACTTAAGACTTAATTTTGCTACCCTGTCTCTAAGATTTATTACACTTATTTTCCCTCCTCATGTGTAAACTTATCTGTTTATCTTTTCCCACAACCAGCATCTTAGTGGTCACTCAGTGTAGTGGTTTTCTGTGATCTCTTTTTACTTCTACGTTGTCATCTGGATTTTTGGTCTGTGTGTTTTATGCTTGTTCAGGTACCAACACTTTCATTGAGTTGTTTAGTCTGTTGGTTCCATTAACTGTTTGCATCCTCTGGAATTCACTTTCTTCTTGTTGGAGCATGGCTATTAGGCTGTCTTATATGATATACTTTATGAGGTAGGGAAGCTACTTGTAATTATTCCTACGCCATAAATTGGTGGTCATATTTAAACTAGTCTGTTTCTTTAGTCATTCATTCATTCATTAGCTATTTTGTAATTATCTCCACCTAACCCTCTATTCCAATTACTAAGTGTGAAGAAAGAAACAAAGTAAACAAAAACCTCTGCCCTTTGGAATTTACATAGGTTGTAGAAAAGAAGTCAGAGCTTGGGACCAGACCAGCAGCTCTAGGTAATTCCTCCACACTCCACCAGGGCTCCATACAGAGATGAAGGGACTTTTTCTTTTTCTTTTTCTTTTTCTTTTCCTTTTCCTTTTCTTTTAAATTGTATTAATTTTAATGAGAAAGAACGAGAGTTTCAAAAACAAGTTAGTAGGACAGTTACAATAATACATATTGTTCTCTTCATAGTAGTTGTTAAGAGTACAAGATGTATACATATCTTTTCTAATCACTATTAGTACAAATCTTTCTTCTCATTGAACTAAGAGAACATATATGTATATATAGTTCAATAGTCCATGATAGTAGTGGGTTATCAGCAAACCTGGCAATGTTGGAAGCTGTTGACTTGAACCTTTTACAGCTCAGCAGTTTCCCTAGTGTAAGAACTCAAAGGAAGAAATAAAAATGGAAAAGCATAACACAGTTAAATGGAAAGCAGGAACTTTAGGATTAAACAATGAAGAGAGAGCAAGGAGACTGAAAGGACATTTCTGGAGGGTAGAAACAGCACCTTCTGCTTTTTGTCTCATTGCGACAGCCAAGTGATATTTCTACCAGGCATCTCAGGAGAGAGAGTGCTTCCAAATCCCTCCATGTCTATGTTCAAGGGAACTTCCTTTTTCATCTAGAACTTTCCCATTCATAGTAGAATAGCAACTGCCTGTGCCCCAACATTCTGTGATTATAGTTTTGGTGGTTCTGTCCCCAAAATAAGATTTTGAAAACTATCAAGTCCCAGTAGGAATTTTAATGCACTGGAGTTTGTCCAGGAAAAGGCATCCAGCATCCCATGGTAATGTTTGATCTTGCCCAGAATCTGTAGACTAATAATAATAATAACAACATATAATATAATGTATAATAATTCATTATCATTCTACTATGATATAGTATTATTTACCATTAGGGTATATGGAGGTCAATGCTTACAGTTTTTATGGATGATTATCATGCACTTCCATAATTTAAAAGATAAAATCTATGAAGATCAATTCTGTGTGTGATCTTTTAAGCTAGAAGAGATTAAACCTTAGGACATTTTATCTGCTAAAACCCCTGAAAGGATGCTTACAGCAGGAAAAGGGGAGTGAAGAGAGATGTAGGATCACTGCAGCCCCCCTCATCTCCAGCAGATTGGTCCGAGCCCTGCTTCGGTCTTCTTCCAGGTATCAGGAGAGTGTGTCTTCTTCTCCTCTGAGGTCAGAGCACCCTAGAAGTGGTGAAGGCACAGGGCCTTGGAGCTCTCATAGGCACCTCTGCACGTGGCTATGCCAGGCAGATGGCCAGCTGACGTTATCCTGGCTGTGCACGTTCTTTACTTTGTTTAGAGCTGATTTGCTGTCCTGTGTCAGTCCTAATTTTTGAACATAACCTCAATAGGGCCTTGATTTTGTGTCTTATATCACTTTGGTTCACAGGGACTTCTCAGATCCTGTTTTAAGGAAGGGATCCAGTGTTAGGAAAGGCATTGAATGTGAACTTTGTGTAGAAGCAGCCAAAGAAGGAAAAGGAAAAAAACATGACTTTAGGATGCTATTGTTAAATTGAGAAAATAATGTAGTAGGCTGGAGTGAAATGAAGAGTAAAAAGCTTATAATATCCCTTTTTGCAGTTCTCTTGTACTTATTTTTTGATCCATAGCCTGTAGTAAGTCTAATTATTGAAAAGGACAACAGGATGAGATCAGCATCTTAGAACAATGAAGAGAAGTTAATGTATGTGAGAAGTTATGTATGTACAAAGACAGTGCTTGTACATGAAAACTAGGGCAGCAGTATATGCCAAACATAGCTCACTTAAACAACAACAGCAAAGCAGATATTCACAACCGCAACAACCCCTCATAAATACAGTCATTATCTTCGCAAGGCCAGCATTCTCATCTGAACTCAGTCATGTGTTTCAGGTATCTAACAGGAAAGCCTTGCACAGCATAATATCTAATGTTCACGAAAAATCATGAGATACACAGCCCCTCCCTCCAGGTTGTAAAAGCGAATGTTTTTCCTATCAGTCAGTGAATCACAGTTTCTTGTATTTAGAATCCAAGTGCTGCAGCTGTCAGATGTGTTACGTGGCTTTCCAGGGTTGTTGACTTCCTCTGTTGTAACAGATGGAGAGCGAGAGAACAGAAGAGAGTATCTATCTAACAGCAGGGGACATATTAGTATTCCAAATGTATCAAAGCCAGGCAGTGGTTATGTATGAAAGGAATTATTTTAAGATTATCTGATTATCACCTATAATGCATAGATACCTTAGTAATGGTTGTATCCTTAAAAAATGGACAAAACTTGAAATTTATCGAAGTATCAGGTGGGCTATAAAGATGGCTAGGGCAATAAATACTGAGTTTGTTGCCCATGAAATATAGGCAGAATGACCCTGTGCTTGAGAGTAATGTCAAATTTACTATTAAAAAAACACAGTTATTAATGTATACTGTTACAAGGGGGCATATAGTAATGTTCTTTTCTAGAACTACAAGTGTGTGCAGGAGGCAGGCTTCTAGTCTCTCAGTCTCCAGAGGATCTGAGGATGCTTCTTTCCCAAGGTAGAATAGTAAGCCAGGAGTCCTTCATCCTTCTCCAGAGTTCTTTATTATTATTGTTGTTGTTGTGTTAAAATATGAAGCTCTTTATGCTTGCCTTGTTTTTATGCCCAAAGGTCTATGATCTATGCATTACTATTGCCTGGGGACATAGAAAAGGAAGAGGAGAGAGCTATAAACAGGAATTCTCTGCATTTGTAAGGAGGGTTTCTCTGTGTTATCCCTCAGCCCATACAACCTGAAAGGAAAGAAGTGGGAAGAAAACTGACACTGAGTACATATACTCTGCAAGTTGTACTTACTTTCTTGTTAAATTTCTGTGAAATTCCACATCATAATTCCATTCCATAAATGATTTTATTAGGACCATTTAAATGGTTTTGGTTCAGATTTAAATAAATTGTCCAACTCAGCACAGTTAAGCTTGTGACTGAGGTTGAGGTCAGGAACCCTTCGCCTCTGTCTTAGTTATTCTTCTTTCATTGCTGAGACAAATACCTGACACCCAAAATGAAAGAAGGAAAGATCTATTTAGCTCACAGTTACTGGAGGTTTCAGTCCATATTTGGCAGGCCCATGGCTTAGTACAGGCAGAGAGCATCCAGTTCATGGTGGCAGAACAGCAACAAAATGGCCACACTGGCAACCAATCAACCAGGGCAATAGAGAGCAACAGAGTCTGTTTCTCTGTTTCTTACAATACATTCAGGCTCTCTGCCTCAGGATATCCACCTCAGACCACACCCATAATCCTAGCAGTACTAAGATCCATAATCCCAGGAGTAGTAAGACACATAATCCCAGTGGATCATGAGTTAGTCTCAAACTCTAGAAGTCCCCCCCCTTGACTGCATGAGGTTTTGCAGGGACAACTAGACATAAACCATAACATTCTGCCCCTGGACCCCCAAAGCCTCATGCACATCCCTTTCTGCAAAAGACATTTTAGTCTATCTCGAAGAGTTTCCAAAGTCCCCCCAGTTTCAGCATTGCTAAAAGGTACAAATCCCGTCTCCTCCAAGATCCAAGGTAAACTCTTCACTGAGTTCCTGTACAAAAGAAAAGTCAAATACATCCAACATTCAAAGACCCAAGATAAAAATTACCGTTCCAAAAGTTGCAAACAACGGGAATACAAAACACTGGTACCAGTACAAGTCCTAAGTCCAGCAAGACAAACATTAAATGCAGGCAAACACTTACTGTACTGAGCTATCTCCCTAGCCCCAGATTTCTTATTTTGAAGGCATTTGTGTTAGTTATTTGGTATGTCAAGACATTTCTAGTAGATTTTAAAGTGCAATAACTATTTTTGTGATAACATATATTGCCAAACATCTATCTGTAAAACTTGATTTATGGATTAATTCGTTTAGTTTCTTGAAACAAATAAAGTATAAGTGGAAGAAGTAAAGCAAATCAAAGCAGTTGATTTTTCTGTTAATAAAAGTAACCAAGTAAATGCATAGCTTACTTCCTGGTGATTATTGGAAAACAAATTTTGTCTTATTTACTTTGTTGTCTCTTGAAATTGTTTTGCCTGTTTTCATACTAGAAATAGTATGAAAACTTCTTTACTGCATTCATCTCCAGGTTATCAACCTTTAATTTAAAATAATTCCAGAAGACCCATGAACTCTCTACATTTAAGCAGCTCTCATTTTGATACACATTTTAGTAACTGTTTTAATATTTACTTGGCCCAAATAATGCAGCTAAGATTGTCTGCTTCCACCTTAGCTTTATCCTTCCGGTTGCCCAGCAACAAAGACAGACTGGACACAGCAGGACAGAAAAACAGGTTTGACTGTCATAGAAATTGAGTAAATGAAACTATTTCTCTCAGCTAAGGTAAAATTCCAGAGGAAGTTTTCTGATAGCTCAACTGTCTTATATGTGTAAGTGTGCACATGTTTGTGTAGATTAGTGGTTCTCAACCTGTGGGTTGCAACCCTGGCGGGGGCCGAACAACCAAAACATAGGGGTCACCTAAAGCCATTCCGAATCATAACTGTAGCAAAATTACAGTTTTGAAGTAGCCACCAAAGTTATTTTATGGTTTGGGGTCACCGCAACATGAGGAACTGTATTATGGGGTCACAGCATTTGAAAGATTGAGAACCACTGGTGTAGATAAAGGCATACATGTAATCCCTAACACAGTAATGATAGTACACTTTTGGCTGATGAAATTCAGGTATACATTTATCTAGTTAGGTAGGATGTTGTAGTAATCCAAGCAGCAACTTGCTCCCATGTGAATTTCTTAAGTTACTAATTTCCAGGATTGTGGGTTGAAAATATGAACATGATGGGGAACTGCTTAGTTTAGTGTCCGTTGAAAATAGTGAATGAGAATTTATGAGTTCTTATCAGAAACAAGTTTGTCCATAAATAGTGGTAAAGTTACAGTGCTTTTTAAAATGGAGGGTGTTTTACATAATATAATAATCCTATTAATATTATAATCCTTCCTGGTGATTTTGGAAAGCAAATTTTATCTTATCTACTTCATGTATGCAGTAAAGTTCTGAGCTATGTTAGCCTGTAATTGAAGCAAAGGCATGTTGGTTAAAGATTTCAAAGGATAGCTCACCTATAACAGAGTAGAATGAGCTGTGCAGGAGTATTTGGAAAAATGTTCTGGGCATTTTATTAAGGGCCTAACACCATACTGTGTCAGTAGTTCTTTAGGTTAAAAGGATATAGATGATTGGTGCTGAGATTTCTCCATTGCTTCTATCCAGTTTTAGAAAATTGGTATCAAGAGACCTTAGATTTTGCGGAAAGCTCACATCCTATTGTTACAATCAACAGCATGTGTAAGACTAATATTGAAGAAAATCCACTCAGACGTTTCTATACTTTGATTCAAAATATTTTATTTTATTCTTTGACCATATTTGTAGATGAGGAAGTGGGAAAATGCCATGAAATGAAGCAACTCTCTCTGAAACTTAGTCTGGGGATGCATTCAGCCAGATGCTTAGCTTTATGTGGAGCTAAGCATCTGCAGCCATGCTGCCCACAGAGGGCGGCAGCCAGGTCCCAGCCCCCGGCACACTGTGCATCCGGGATGAGCAGTATCCAGGCTGCCTGTAGCAGATTGCAGCTGGGCTCTGTGGAGAGCAGCCAGAGCAACAGGACGGAGACACTGAAGGCAGTGTGCTTTCTAGCCACCATTTTTCTTCAGTACAGTCTTCACAATCATATAGAAATAAAATATTTTAACCTAATTAATAAGATTACTAAGTTAACTCTGATTTTAAGATCCTAGTTTAAAAATAGTTCACATGCATGTGAGTTCTGTTCTGCGCATGCATTTTTCTCCAGGTTAATTTAGTGACTTGTATCCAAAGCAGTAAATGAGACTTTGCTCTGGCAAAGGATGCAGTCATGTGTAACCCTAGTTAGGTTAGTTTACATTGCCAGGGTCTATGTCAAAAAGTTTTCTCACACATGTATATGTTTACACATATGCACTCATTTTCAAAGAAGCAATTGTTGAGTGAAAAGCCAGTGGGGAAGATTATTAGTTCTGGAGTTTGACAGATTTATATTTTGGACTCTAGATACTCATTTGGCAAGCAAGATGTACTGAAAAGTCTGGATACAAACAAACACATTGTCTTTTTCCTCTGCAGCTTGTCATTTTGCTTACTTGGCCTTTCCATGACAGGGCATGAGAGGAGGTTTTAGAGCCTGCGAGTGAGGTGGGAGACAGTAGGATGTAGAATTTATCTGCAATTTCTGCAAAGGCATCTAGTTCAGTCAACAAGAACTCTGCCCACAGAGTGTGGTAGGTGACAATAGGCTTGCAGAAGGGAGGGTGCCCTGACTTGAAATTATGATGAGTCTTCAGACTGCTATCAGTATTAAGTGCTTCCTTTCCAAATGGCTTTTGGGAGTTTGAATGATTAACACCGATGAACTAAGGGTAGCAGTTTTCTATATTGATGAGAATTTTCTTATAGGCAACAGTGGTCCACTGTATGCAACCTGCACGAACTGTGTGGTTTCTATGGGACATCTGCCTTCCCTGTCGGAGACTGGGATGTGGTTGCGTGCTAGGCAGACACTGCCTATGGTGATGGACTCTCAATAAACACTAGACACTACATAGTTAGTATTCCTTCATAGACAGCATTTCACAGGTCTCCTTAAAATTTAGAGCTCAAGAAATGAAGCAAGCACACATAACCCAGTGGTAGAAGACTTTTGGAAGCTTGGGCCTGGTGCCCTCCAGACTGTATTCTAATAAGCCTTTCCTCTCCACTGCACGTCTTTTTGCTGTTACAAATCATAGGCATAAATAGACAAATTTTTAGACACTGTGAATCAGTGGCACTGAGGGTTATTTGAGAAACTATATATGCAGAATCTGAGTTTCAAACTGTTGTGTAAAAGTCCAAACTCTGCTCTATAGCAGGATCCTGTTGATTTCCAGCACAGTATGAGACTGCAGGCGAAGTAGTCCAGTTTCACATGAGAATCCAATCTACCTTGTTTTTCTTACCTTCCTACCCATTAAGTTTGAGCGATGAGAAGTTTGAGCTGTGAATTTAGTCATTCTTATAACTGAGCAGTGTAGGAGATAAGTTTGCTTTGGTTCCCCACAGAGCTCAAGGAAAGTCTAATTTCTTGGTTCTACTGATGAAAGAAGTAGGTATTTTCCCCCTTACCCTCATTATCATAAAATGACTGAGCAAATTCCACACTCACATTTTCTCTCCAAAAGTTGCAAATCTGAACAAATGAGTTTGGTTTTTACCATGTGCCCAACCTTAATCGCATATGAAGGACTTCTGGGGGATCTTTTGTTTTTCTATACTTAGGACAGGGTAAATATAGATCAGATAGATCAGACTTGTAGTGAACCTCCTGTTTTCAGCCTCCTAAGTGCTGAGATTATAGGTGTGTGCCACCATGCCTAGTCTCCATTATTGTCTCAGTGTGCCCCAGGGGCAGGGGCAGCACAGCACACCAGGGACTGAATTCCAGCCACTGAGCTCTGCCCAAGTGGGTACATTAGTCCACTGAGCTACCTGGCCAGCCCCTGGGCCCCTGGCATCTTAGCATGAGTTTCTTCCAGTCTGTTCCCTCAAAAGTGAACCCAAAAGGGAGAAGTCTAGGAGGCTAAAGTCACAGCAAGTATTTGCTACTCTGGTTACTTCTTCCACTTAAAAATCACTAATAAACCTGGTAATTTTTATAACTGTGTCTTTTTTTTTTTTTGAGAAAGGGTCTCTCTATGCATTTCAGGCTGGCCTTGAGCTCACTTTGTAGCCCAGGCTGGTCTCGAACTCACACCAATCCTCTTGCCTCAACCTCCCAAGTACTGGGATTACAGACTTGCACCACCACGCCTGGCTTATAACTGTGCCTTTAGTAATTGTGTTCTTTGGGTGGAACTTGCCCTGAGTTAGGTAATCTGTCTGATACAGTATTTTGATAATAGTATTTATACATTAAGGCTCACTTTGGAACACTTTTTGTATTTCTGTTCAATCCTATGCTGAAAGATAATGGGATAGATGACATATTCTAGGTTTAAATATTTTTTTCAGACTTCAGACTACACTACTAGATCAATTTAGAATTTAGCTTATTTTTCCACACAAATTTATTCATTGCATTCAAGGTAGCACTGTTTTCTTATGACCTTTTAATTTTCTTTTTCTCTTAAGAGCACAATAATTTTTCTCTCACTTTGAAGAAAGGAAATGAGCTTTTTATGATCAAATGTTGCCTAGAGATGGCCAGACTTTTATATGCAAGTCATTAGAGAATAAGATGCAGAGTCTAGAAGGCATTAACCTCATAAGGGAATTTATTTTCCCATTATCTATTTATTTCAAGTTGGTGAAACTCCCATGCCACTCACCTTGTGCACAATACAGTTCACAGCTGATAGCTAAAACTGTGTAAACTATGTACAGGTAAGATTGTATCACTCCCATTACATTATATCTTATTTCTGTTTGTCTTCTAACGTAAGTAAGGTTGGCTAATTTGGGATATGTGAGCCACAACTCTCATTCTAACCCTGTTTCTGAAAGGTTAAAACTCCTTTGGATATATTTTTCTAGGTTTCATTTTAGTGAGGAAAAGAATATTCCTTCCCACTTGTGATTTATTTTAGGTACACCTGGCAGAGCTTAAAACACAATATGAAATCTTTCATGATGTGTGCTGGAGGTATACCACTGTTTAATTTATTACAAGTAATATGAATAGTGTATTGAAATAGTACTGCAGACTGGTAGGGAGAGAAGACGCAGTTCAAGTTTAAAAATAGCCCTGTCTCACACACACACATTTTTTTCACTTTTCATATCCTGTGTCCTTGTCTTCCTTTTTCTTGTCCTTTCATTTTATATACAGTGACAAAGAATATGTTAAATACCCTATGTAAGTATTCTAAATGCATAGTGTCACCCCATTTGCAGATTGAATTTGTTCACGCTGAGAGAATAATTGAGAGAGATGTAAACAGTGTGAGTGACTCTGTTTTGTTCCATGAATATATGCCCCAGTTTGAACAGTAAAATGGGAAATTGCAATCTGCTTTCCTCCTAAGATCTCAGTTGCTTGCATGTCTTTTACAGTATGAGTATCAAGATGACTTGAGCATGATGCTTTAAAGACACATACATTAAACAGATCAAATGGCCCTAAGGACAAGCCAGCTATTTTCCCTGATGTTTAACTGAAGAAATAGGAATCTGTTCTATGAAGAGGGGATGCACCTGGCTTCGGTGGCTCTCTCTGGGGTGGCAGAATGCGATGTCAGTCTCCAGATGGTGGTTAAATACTGCACTGTCTGTTATTTAGGATGAAGCAGAGTGTTCTAGCGTGATTATGACATCTTTAGAACCAAAACAGATCCACTGTATCATGTTTACCTCTCTCATGTCTTCACTCTAATGACTTGAATGTACAGATTTGTAACATTTGTCTAATATTCTCAAAAGAGTTTCATCATTTCATCGGTAGTATTTCTGGGCATCCTTATTATAAAAGTAAAAATTGACCCATCTGAGCCACTTCTAGAAATGTATTCTTACTGAATATTCCTACAAATAGAACAGACACACAAATATATTTACTGTGCAGGGCTTTATATAAGAGCAAAAATACCAAATCTATAGCTGCAAAGTTGATTATATAACAATTTTAATATGATACACTATTTAGCAACTAATAATTGCTACAATTATAACAGCCAGTGTTTACCAGAAGATTTTGTGTGCCAGGCATATAATAAACTCATGTATTATTATAGGCTAATTCAAAATTCTTGGACTTTATTCATCTGAATACAGGTGGAAACATTTTATTTATATTAAATATGAATGTATACATTTTGAAATCTATTAGAAAAATTCAGGAAAAATATAGCAATGTAAATTATGAGTGAAGGTGAGAAAAATAATTTGACAAAATAATTTCTCTACTGTGATAATTTATCTGAGTATGTATTCTTTAATCATGCCATTGGCCACATGTGAGTATTTTAATGAACAGAAATGAAGTAAATTTTTTAAAACTTTAGTTCTGCCATATCATAACCACATTTCCAGTGAGCAGGAGTTGCATATGGTTGCTTTCTGTTATATTGGATGCAGAAGTTAGAAAACATTACTGTCGTCACACGAAGCACTGCCAAACCCGTGAATTAGATGTTGCAGTCCAACAGTTTCTTGTAGATGCATCAGTCATATTCATCATGAGTCTGGCTCACTGCAGTGTAATAGTGGCAGCTCTTTCCTACATCCTTGATGCAGGATGTTGGGAATTGTCATAGCAGCTTCTATTAAATAAGATGTAAGTGAGACACTCCCTTTAGGCTTATTTGCTACATAGACTCTGCCCATTCTCTACGTGACAGTTGATAAAATTGACCAAAAGGGGCGTCTTACTCTATTTTTTGTTTTTCTTTTTTTGCTGTACCAGGGCTTGAACTCAGGACCCTGCACTTGCCAGGCCAGTGCTTATTCCACTGAGCTATCTCCCTGCCTCCAGGGGAGTCTTACTGTAGAGGTCTCTTGCAACTCACAGGAATACTGATGATAGAAAGAGCTATCAACTAGTATTAGGGTATAGTATAGTGTGCTTAAATTTTTAATTTCAAAGAACTTGAAAGATTCTTTAAATCCTGTTGAATAGTGATGTTTTCATCTAGATAATATATTTTCCTGTGAAAAATCATGTTTGAGATTTAATTACATCCTGAGGTGCACGTAGCAGAGGTAAACCACAACATGTGAAAGTTTCATCTTTTCCCTGCAAGAGAATTTAGATCCTGGTCTTCATGTTCTCCTTAAGCACCGGTGTAGGGCTCTTACTGCTAGTGTCTTTGTAGCTGTAGTTAGGACAGTTCTTGTGAACACACTGCATCTTCTTTCCTGCTCTCCCTCCCCTTCCCCATGTCTCCCTCTTTTTTCCTGCTCCTCTTCTCCTTTTTCTCTTTCTGCTCCTCCCTCTTCCTCCCATCTCATTTTCTTTCTTCTTCCCATTTCTTTCCTTTTTCACTTTCTTTGCTGTTATCTGTGGGCTTAACTCACTACTGTTTACTTTTTATTACCAAACAAAGCACTATTCACTACCTTTTCAGACTGACAATTTAGTGATTGTGATTTGGCTTTGGCTGTTTTTCTTGATATTAAAAGAAGATGTACATTGAAGGTATCCAAGAGATGAGTGTTGATTTTACTTCCCTTCTAATCATTTCAATGTTGGATATTTTTCTCTGTCTTAAATATTTGATCTGGGTTTAATCATCCAAATATTTAAGCTCAAAATCAGCCTAGCAAGAGAACAAATTTTTCCATATACTGAAGGACTAATTTTTCCTTTTTCTTTTTAGTGCTCAGGATTGATCTCAGGACCTCGCATGTACTAAGCAACCATTTTTATCATCTATTAACCTTCTTTTCTTACATTTAATTAAGTTTTTCCTTAAAGGTGTAGCTAGCTTGATTATCTGAATGTTGTTTATAGGTCACAGAAAAAACTCAATGTAAATATTAGTTTTCTGTACTTAACATTTGTTATGTCAGTGAATGATCTATTAATCAAATCCATAGTGTATTCACTATAAGTGTTCTGGGAATCAGAATTATACAAAATAAAAATATAATTCCACACATTTCAAGGCTGTCAGTTCTGTTTTCAGTTTATTTTGATTTTTTCTATACATTTTATTAGTATTAATTTCACAGAAAACTGCATTCATCGTGGCATTTTTTCACTCGTGCATGTAATTCATTTCAATCATATTCGTCTTCCCTGTATCTCCCTCACTCCTTGAACATCTTCTTGTCTACCAGTTTTTCTTCTTTCCTGTCTTTTTTGCCCCCCTTGACTTCACATACTAAGGAAAACATATGCTGCTCTTCTTTACGAGTTTGACCTTATGTAAGTAACACAGTGATCTCCATTTTCACTCATTTTCCTACAAATGACATTATTTTTTCTTCTTTGTGCCAAAACACTACCTCATTGTGTATAGCTGTCACATTCCACATTTTCTTTATTCGGTTATCAATTAATGGCACCTAGACTGGTTCCTTATCTAAATTATGCCAGAATAAACATGAGTACGCAGGTATGTTTATAGTACATTGATTTTAATTCCTTCAGATATACACCAAGGAATGATGTGGCTGTGTTATACGGTAGTTCTAGGTGTGTTTTGATGAGCCTCAGTACTGATTCTTATGGTGGCTGTACTATTTTTCCCCCTAACTGTTGACAACATTTATTATTTTTTGTATGTTTGGTAACTGCATTCTGATAGGGGATAGACTCTTAATGTTCTTTGGATTTGCATTTCTCTGATGGCTAAATGTTGAGCATTTTTTCATAGAAATATTGACTTTATTTCTTAAGGATTGTCTGTTTCATTCATTTGCCCTTTTTTTTTTTTTTTTTTTTTTTTTTTTTTTTTTTTTTGTTTTTTTTTTTTTTTTTTTTTTTTTTTTTTTTTTTTTTTTTTACTGGATAATTTGTTCTTTGGAGTTCGATTTGTTTTTTGAGTTCTTTATATATTCTACATATTAATCCTCAGTTAGAAGAGGCGATGAAGAAAGCTCAGTGGTCTAAATGCCTGCCTACACAAGCACAAGTACCTGGGTTTGACCCCCAGTACTACATGCCCTGCCAGCCCTGCTGAGCTGGCCACCAAGACTGAGTACAGTGGCACACACCTGTAATCCCAGCACTGGGGAGGCTAAAACAGGAGGATCACTAAGAATCCGAGCAGCATAGTGAGATCTTGTACCAAATACATTTTTAAAAAAAGTGGTAAAGATGTTTCTCACATTTTATAGGTTATCTTTTCACTCTGGAGATTGTTTCCTTTGCTATGTAAAAGCTTTTAAAATTCACATGACCTACCAAAATTTAACCAAGGCTTTCTGTGTTTATGTTCCTTAAGAGTATTGTTCTGTAGTTTTCTTAGTTTTACTCATCAGGCAGATTCATAAAATGAGTTTGGAAGTATTTCTTACATTGCTATTTTATGAATCATTGTAAGTGTAGTGGCGTTGGTTCTTTAAAGTCTGGTAAAATTGAGCAGTAAATCTGTCTAGTATTATTAGGCTTATCTTTGTTGGAAGCCTTTGTATTGCTGGCTCAATTTCATTGCTTTATTTAGGTTTCTTATATCCTCTTCTGGTCATTTTTGGTAAGTTAACAGTCCAGAAATTTCTCTGTATATTCCAGATTCTCTATTTCATTGAAATGTATGCTTCCAAGTACTTCCCAGTGATTCTCTGGATTTCAGTGGTATCTGTTATGATATCCCACTTTTTCACCTTTAATTGTATTAGTTTGTTGATTTTCTTTCTGAACTAGTTTGACTTAGCATTTATCAATTTTATCTATCTTTTTGAAGAATTAGCTCCATTTCATTGATCCTTTGCATTATTCTTCCAGTCTCTGTTACTAATTTCAGCTTTCAACTTTAGTATATCTTTTCATCTATTTGTTTGAGCTTTGGGTTTTGATTTTCTAAGACTATGAGTGTATTGTTAGGTAATTGATTTGTGTTCTCTGGCTTTTTGATGTTGATATTCACAGCTATGGGCTTCCATCAAGAAACTCTAGTTTCTGGGGCCGGCAGGATGGCTCATTGGTCTAAAGCACCTGCTTAGGAAAGCTTAGGCGGCTGCAGGGACCACGGTTCGATCCCCGGCACCACATGCTGCACCAGCCCTGCCCTCAGGGCAGACTGAGCTGGCCATAAAAATAAATAAATAAAAGTTCTGAAACAAGAAAAATAAAAAATAAAATAAAATAAAATAAAATTCTTAAAAAAGAAACTCTAGTTTCACTGTATTCCATAGATTCTGCTGTGTTCTCTTACCACTTTAATTAGATTCAAGAGTTTGTTTTGTTTTGTTTTAATTTCCCCTTTGATTTCTTCAATGACTTACTGATTATTTAAAATTGGACAGTTTAACTGAGGTCACAAAGAAAGTGGACAGTTTTATTGGGACAGGAAAATGGTAGCTAAGAGGTCAGATAACAAAGCATGAAGTATAAAAAGCCACACAAATACCCAGAAGCAAGTTCCCTTTGTGAAGCATTTTTGAGGAGTCATGGTGCTATGTGTTTCTGTAGTTTATCTTGCCAGTTATTTCTCCTTTTGTTTCATTATTGTTTGATAATATGTAAGAAATTATTTTAATTTTTTATATTATTTAAAACTTGCTTTATGGTCTGAGTGTGACATATTTATTTGATATATTTTTATATGTAATACCATGAACTGTTGAACAAAGACTGTAGTTACTGGATTAGATATTCTTTAGATGTCTGTGAAGTTCATTTAGTTTATGGTATAATTTAACAATTTATTTGTTTTTAAGTGGGGTCTGGATGCTTTATTTTGAGAGTAAAATATTGAAGTCACTCATGTTTACTGTATTATAAGTTATCCACCCCTTTATCTCAAATAGCATTGGCTTTATTAAATTGTTTATATAAACATTTAGTAGCTTCTTCATGGATCATTCCCTTTCCCAAAATGTATAGTACTTACTTGTTTCTTCTCCTTAATTTTTTTTTTCTTGTTTCAGAATTTTTGTTTGTTTATTTTTATGGCCAGCTCAGCCTACCCTGAGGGCAGGGCTGGCGCAGCATGTGGTGCCAGGGATTGTACCGTGGCCCCTGCAGCCGCCTAAGCTTTCCCAAGCAGGCACTTCAGACCACTGAGTCATCCTGCTGGGCCCCATCTTTTCCTTAATTTTGATTTGAAATCTATACCTTTGTCATAGTATGCCTTATCCAGCCCGCTTTCACACAGTTGTGTGCCTGGAATATTGCTTTTAGCCATTCACTCTCAATCTGCTAATGTCTGCTAGTGAGGTG
>PVJA010013412.1:26406-49768 GCA_004027025.1 Myocastor coypus
TTGTTTTTTTTTTTTTTTGGCTTTTTGAGACAGGGTCTTGCTATGTAGTTGAGGCTGTCCTTGAGCTCACTTTTGTAGCCCAGGCTGGTCTCGAACTCACACCAATCCTCCTGCCTCAGCCTCCGGAGTGCTGGGATTACAGGCGTGAGCCACCACACCTGGCTCACATCTCAAGAGTTTTTGAAAGTTTTGCTCTCAATTTTTTATTGTCTGAGTGTGATAATTCTTAAGCCTTGCCTTCAGTCCCTGAAATTCTGACTTCTACTTGATCCAATATATTGGTGAGGATTTCCAGTAAGTCTTTTTATTTATTGTATTCATCCTGTTCATTTCTCTTAGAACTCCATCTCTTTTTAAAATTATCTCATGTCCTTTATTGTTTCCAAGATTCACATATTAATTCATACCTTCCTAGAAGCCACTAACCATTCCAAAAACCAACTATTTGAATTCTTTGTCCAATATTTCATCCATTTCAATAAGTTTTTTATTTATTGACAAGTTTTAGGAGCTTTTGGAAGAGTTATATTGCCTTCTTTTTTCCACATTTTTATACTAGCATTAGCATATCTGTTGAATAATTCTTTTTTCTATTTTCACAAGAGGGACTTCTTATTGTGCAGTCTTCTTTGGAGGATTGTTTCCCTGCACAACTGAGCATTTCTTTGTTCAGATCCCCACTGATAGATCCTGTAACTATCAGAAGTCTGGGATGGCCATGTTTGATAAACATTTGCAAAATCCTGTATCAGAAGTCTGGGTAGCCATGTTTAATAAATGTTTGCAAAATTATTTTTTAAGGTGTGCTATAAACATTTGTTCTGATGTACTCCTTATCAAATATACCAAAATGTTTAAGTGCAGGCTGTCTTATTTTTTGAGATAGCATTTTTTAAGACCTTAATTGATACAGGGATTGCCATGCCATTCAGACTTGTAAAGATCCTTCTGTCGCAGCCTCTCCAGTGCTGGGATAACCAGTATGTGCCACTATGCCAGCATGGTGCTCTTGGGGTTCCTGAGCCGACATGGCATGCGGTACTGGGAATTAAACCTGTGTCCCTGTGTTTGCTGGGCAGGTGCTTAGATCACCAAGTTAGCTCCCCAGCCCTGAGATACCATGTTATGTCAACATTTTTTCATATTAATGTAGCAAATACATTGCTTAGTTGTAGTAATTAACATTGTTTAAGATAAAGGGTGAATTTTTTTCTGGTATTTTAAGTTGTGAATTCAAAATTAAACTTTATGTTTTCCAGTACTGTCAGAATCTAAAGGTACTGTTTTGTCAATTGCAAAGCCAAATTACAGCAAGTATATTTATTTTAATATAGTTAATAAAGATAGCTGAAAATAAAGACCCTCAAACTAACTGAGATACAACCTCTTCACACTCCAACAAAACAGAATCTTGATAGCATGAAAGATGAGTTTTTCTAGTCAGAGTCTGACCATCTTCCTCCTTTCAAATGTGGACTTCTGCTAATGAAAAAAGAGCTATCAATTTTTAAATGAATGTTCTACTTTTTATAAAATAAATATAAAGTAAATTCTAGAAAAATTTCAACCTAGATTCTAATAGAACATTCATAATCATTTCCCTAGAAAACTTTGGCTAACCTAATAATCTAAATGACTGTACATAATGTTGTTTTCTTATTCTTAATAACTCTCATTGGTTCTCTCAGTACTTGAGACTGTCTTTCCCAGTAGAGAATATTTAGAATAGATTTCATCAAAATAATTAAGGAAATGTCTTCCTTAAGTTTAGAGTAGCTTAAACCATATTTTAAAATCAAAATTAGAATCTAATTAAATACTCAGATTTTATTTTTAATGATATGGTTTAGTAAATTATTAATATAAATGTGCGTATATTTTTTCTTTGCTACTTGAAATATCACTGCAACTTTCATACATAAACAAAAGCAGAAAATATAATACTTTAGTTTTATTTAATGTTATCTTTTTGGTTCATTTGCCTTTCTTTATCTTCTATCTGTATTTTCACATTAAAGAGAAATTTTTCTATTCTCTGTTGCAGAAAGCTTTACTGTGAGCACATTGGAACAAATAGTCTATCTCATTTACTTTAAAAAACAGTTCACTAGATGCATAATAATACTATAATTACTGGGAGTTTTGGGTTGTATTTTCTGTGACAGAGTAAGAAGAATCTGCCCCAGAAATAATCTTGTTATTTAACATGTTCATTTTCAGTTTTATAAAAAAAAAAAAAAAGTGAAAATAACAATGAAGAGTACATTTTTTTTTTTTTTTCAGGACCAGGGTTCGAACTCATGACCTTGCACTTGCTAGGCAGGCACTTGCACCACAGAGCTATCTCCCCAGCCCCCTGAAGAGTACATTATTTAAAAAAAAAAAAAAAAAGTGCCTTTCTCTAAAGTAAGTTTAATGTAATCTTCAAGAATTGTACAAGTACTGCCAAGTAAGTACAAGGTGCTGAGTTTGATCCGTGGTACCAGAACAAAAAACAAAACAAAACAAAAAGAAGCGTTGTACAGGTAAATCACAGTGGCAAAGGAGTGAGCAGCACAGTATTCATCAGTAAATCTATTGTAGCCTGGCACCAGCAATAGGTGCTTTGCCTGGACCAGATAGTTCCATGGGTCTCTTTGAGAAGTAGTAAAGTCATATATAAGTTCATCTCGCTGTGGGACCTGAACAATTTGAAAGAGTGAAGAAAGGACCTTGACAGTTTCTTCCAAGATATGCAGATTATCGAGGTATGAGAGGTAAATGATAGCCTTATTAATTACAGAAATATAGCCCAGGCTTTCTCTGATCACAGGATCTTTATTACTTTTGCAGTGTAAGTAGTAAAGATCAGAAGGGAGATGTAAATTAGAATAGTGTGCATGCTCTTTGGTGATTTGCAGGCTCTGAGGCGAGAAGTTACCTAATAAATCATCCTTTATTTTTAGGAGAGTAAAGTTAATGAGTAAATTACCAGATTTGATTTAATGTACCTGTAATCCCATATTCATTATTCAGGTAAACGCAATTCTTCTCTTATGCTAATTTTTTTATTTTTATTTTTTTTTATTTTTATTTTTTTGAGACAGGGTCTCACTATGCAGTTCAGGCTGGCCTTGAGCTCACTTTTGTAGCCCAGGCTGGTCTCGAACTCACACCGATCCTCCTGCCTCAGCCTCCCAAGTGCTGGGATTACAGGCGTGCGCCACCACGCCCGGCTAATTTTTTTCATTTTTTAAAAGTTATTTATAGGAACTTTTTTAGTGTTCACTTTGGTTTTTGTCATTTTTACTTTCTTTTGTTATTTTTGTCTTTTTGAGATAGGGTTGCACTATGCCTTTCACGCTGCCCTTGAGCTCACTTTGTATCCCAGGCTACAAAGGAGGATCACAAGGTCCTCCTTCCTCAGCCTCCCAAGGGCAGTTTTACAAGCGTGCACCACCACACCTGGCTTTTTTTTTTTTTTTTAATGTTTTATTTTTTAAAGAGAATACAAAGGGAGGTATATTTTTTAAAAAATTACAAATGATACAGAATTTTACTAAACAAAACAGTATAAATTTGACAATCTTTATTGTATTGCATAATGTTGTCTTCAAATTAGTTGTTCTGATTAACATATATATGCATGCAAAACTGGAAAAAAAAAGAGTAAAAAGAAAAGATTAATCTATGAAAAATTTTGCTGCTATACATATGGGTGTACATTAATTGCTATGGTATGATATTTTCAGTTCTTCTGGAAAAATTCCTAGGAGGGAATAGCTGGGTTGCATGAGGACCTCCAATCTTAGCTTTTTCAGGACTCCCCACAGTAGTTGCTTATGCTGCTGATCTATCTTTCCAGCCCAAAGAAAAAGCATTGTGTGTGTGTGTGTGTGTGTGTGTGTGTGTGTGTGTGTGCGTGCGTGCGCGCGCATGCATGCATGTGCCCATTTCTACCATATAACTTCAGGCAAGGTCTTCTCTGTGACTGCAAGTATCTACTATGTGAAATTTAACTAATGATGCCTGACTTGTGGATTATCAATAGGAGCAGGCCTGCAGAAAATGTCAACCATTATTTCCAAGTTCTAGTCTTAATCTTTATTACAGATATGTTGATGTAATATGTTCTCAGGACTTCTATAGTTGATTAGCTGAAAAATTAGATAATAAATTAGAGATGTTCATATGGCTTCTTAAAGTAAATTACACATCTTCCATCTTCTTGGACCGGATCTATGCATGAGCCAATGAATGAAAACTAATTTCATCATTTCTACCCTGAAACAAAGCCCAGGAATGCATTTAAAGGGAAAGCAGGGGTGGGGCACAGAATTTGCTGTGAGTTCCCCAGGGGGCCAAGTCAGACTAGGAAGAAAGCAGTGTGGTGGCTGCATAGGCATCTACTTAAAGGCTCTTTGAGCACAGGTGTGAGCACCTGACTGAAAATGCTAGAAAGGCGTGGGAAATAAGTTGGCGCACAGTTCCCAGATGGCTAGTATTGTATATGCTTTCTCAAATTATATCCTAAAAAAAGTACAATGAAGCCTTTCAAGGACTGTTAGTAATTTAGGCACTCATCTTTGTTAAAATATGAAAATGTATGAAAAAATAAAATTGTTCAGCATCCTAGTTTTTGCAAATGTGTCTATACTTCAACTTAAAGAATTAAAGTCATATACTGTATGCTTTTCTGTAAGTTTTTTTTTTTTTTTGTACTTAATTTTAGTGTGACACTTTTTCCATGTTGTTATCTTAACATGTTTTTACCATAGAGTAGGTTTTTTGTGGGGAGGTATGGATAGCATGTAATTTAACTCATCCTATGATAGAGAGTATAGGTATATATTTTAGTTTTCTTTTGCTGCTTTAAAATTTTATAAATTTAGTGGCTACAAATCCCATAAACTTCTTTTGTAGTGCTGTATGACAGGGATCTGGCTAAAATCGTGCTAATATCAAGGAGTTTGGCAAATGCACTTCAACATGTAAACCGTAGAGGGGAATCTTTGCCCTTACCTTGTCCAGCTTCTACAGACCGCCCAAGCTCCCCGTCGCCTACTCACTTGGTGCACATCTTCAGAGTCAGCAGCAGAGATTCAAGTCCTCATGTCACTTCCCTCTGATCATTGTGGTCACAGTTAATGCCTCCTTCTGACGCTCTCCTGCCTCTCTCTTAAAGTCTTAAGATTCTTGTGATTCCATTAGACCCACTGGCATAATTCAGGATATGCGCCCTGCCTCAGTATCAGCAGCCTTCATTCCATTCACAACCATAATACTCTTCCGCATGTGAAATAATGTATCACCTATTGAGGGGATTCAGACATGGAAATATTGGGGAGGGATGTTCTGCCAGCTGTGAGGTGGTTTTATTTTTTCCCAGTTTTATAAATAATACTGCATAGTTATGATGCAGAGCTAATCTTCTACATGTATCTTTAAAGTTCACATCTGTTTCTTCAAGTTATACAGATGACCCACTTTTGTTGTAAGATGAATATTATTCTATTTATTTTTTATATTTAACTCCAGATTTTATATATTTCTAACCAGTTTAGGACTATAAGAGTAATAAAAACTTGAGCTACTTAATCTTGTTGACATTTTTTTAAACAGATTACGGTTTCTACTCCTGTGTAGCAACAGGGAATGATTTGCACTCTACCACTAACCTTCAATACCTTCCTGAGTTGTCCGCTGAAGTAAAAACAAGGCTGTTTTTCCTGAATTAGAGGGCAGCAAAATTGGGACAGCTGAGACAGCCTACCCAAGTAGCTCCCGCCGCTGCTACTCCAGGAGCGCATGCAGCTCCATGGCTTATTGATCTTTCAGAGCAATAAGTTTCTCACTTTCTGTCTGCCAGATGAGACCAGTAAAGCTTCCCAGTGTTCCACTCCACAAGGCCAGCATGGGATGTGCAGTATGAACAAGGACACTGACTTGGGAGGTTCCTGAGGTCAGAGGAAAAGGCCTGATGAGCTAACTGTCCTCGATGCTTCCAACCCCTCCCTTGCCTGCAGTATTCAGCAAGGAGGAAAATAGCCAGAGGAGAGACCTCAGACTGACAAAGGAGACCCGTGGTTCCTGCAGGTCCCTGCTTCTTCTTCTCCTCAAAGTAAATATTGTCACTCTTATGTCAGCCTTACAAACAAGAAAGAAAACCTAGAAACTTTTTTTATAGTACTTTGGTAAAATATAGCAGTGGCCTTCACAGCTGGAAAATTAATTACTTTCCCACTGAATTGGATTGGCTAGGCCAAGACTCAGTAGTGGTCAATAGAATAGAAGCAACTAGAAGGAAGGAATCTACCCTCTGGTGTTTAAGAAAATTTACTGCATAGTGCATAGTAATTCCTAGCTGGCTTTACTCCTTTTCACACACATTTGTGAAATTTCTCATGATATGGTTTGTGTTCCTCTGCAAGCATGCACTTTAGGTTTATTTTTAATGATGGCAGAGCTCTTTTTTTTTTTTTTTTTTTTTTTTTTGGTGGTACTAGGGATTGAACTCAGGACCCTGTGCTTGCCAGGCAGGCGCTTATCCAGCTGAGCTATATCCCTGGGCCTATGGCAGAGTTCTTAATGGAGAGTTCCGTTCTGCTTGAGCCTGGCAGGTGGTCTGTGCCCTGCTTAATGGGCAGCATATTTCTGGTATAGTCGGTAACTGGCTGATGGTTTATGAAATTCATACAAATGACAAACAGCAAATAGCCTCCACAAAAGGCTTTCTAAAAAATTAAAATATTTTTGTATAGAAAATATGCAAGTATGAATAGGGATTATGTTCTACTCTGTGTATTAAGTAACTGCGTAACCACTCCTCATCAGCTTAATGCTATCCTGTGTTCATATGGAAGTAGAATGTAACACTTTAATGTTGAGCTAATTATGCAGTAAAATGCTTAGCATGATCTCTTACCAAGTTTGTATTTTTGTAAGGTGTTGGTGATGGTTGAGTGACGTATAGGCAAAGCACATCTACACATTACTTGTTATTAATAAATGCTTAGAGCTGGGCATGGTGGCACATGCCTGTAGTCCCAGCACTTGGGAGGCTGAGGCAGGAGTGTAAGTGCAAGTTTGAGACCAGCCTGGGCTACAAAAAGTGAGCTCAAGGACAGCCTGAACTGTATGGCAAGACACTTTCTCAAAAAGACAATAAATAAATACATACATACATACATACATACATACTTAGTAGATACTGTCCATTCCTGTTTTATCAAGGAGTAATGTCTGTCCTTAGTTATAACTCTAAATTCAAGTCTTGTGGACACAAAAAATCCTCATTAAATGTTAACCATTATTCTTTCTTTTAATATTCATGTTTTCTAATGACATAGTTTTAAATTTTCACCATAAGGAACAGAAAATGAAAAGATCATTTCTGGCACTAATTCCACCCATAAGATAGAGTTAAGAGAATACAGTTAGTTCAAACATGACAAAAAAGTTTAACTCAAAAGTACTTGCCTCCTTCTCTTTTCTTCAGTCAGCTAAGTAATTTGATGGATCACTATGTTATCTGAGATGAAAGCGCATATCCTTCAGGGAGTACTCATTCCCTCAATGAATGCTCACTGATGAATAGCCTTTCTTCTTCAGGTTTTAGTTCCTACGTAAACACAGGTGGAACTTTTCCTGTCATCACTGAGAGATACCAAGGTTGTGCCAACAATTGGATGCTCTCTCCTGCTGCTCTTGTGTGAACATGGAATCAATTGCATTTTGGGGGTTCTCCTTGGAACACTGGGACAGCTTACAGTGTAGCAGACTGATTTACTCTTAGTGTAGCACACTAGTGTGTCAGGCCTGTCTGCAGTTTCTTTCCTTGGGGCTGTTACAGCTCAGCTAGTTCCTCTATTAAAAAATCGATCCACTTTCTTTTCCTGATATTTGGGAAAAGAAAATAAGATTTATCTATATTAACTTCAGAATCTTTACTCACTTCAGCCTCTCCCCATTTTAAACAAAGTTTGAGAGAGCTTAGTTAAATATATAGAGGGGCAGTAAAGTCAACTTTGAAATTAATGACTTAGAAAGTAGGACAAAGTGGGAAAAGGATGATTTCTCCAGAAGAAACTTGCTGTGAAATAGTGCTCGTACAGACTGGATCAAAAAATCTGTCCTTTTCAAAATAGCTTTAGAACTACCTACTTGAGAATTTTTTGAAGTGAATCCCAGTCCTAGGTGGGAGGCTGAGGCAGACAAAGAGAGTGGCTTGCAAAGGATTTTGGATTTGTTAACAATCCCCAAATGATTCTTATTCACCCTAATGTTTGAGAACCATGTTACTATAAATGATTTAGCAGCTGATACAAAAAGAGAGACATTTTGTTCAAGGATGCAGTGTTTCTAGGTAGGAACAAATCACTTGCTTTAGGGAAGCACAGAAATTCTGCTTTACTAACAGAGTTTTCTCTGGGTACTTTGGTGATAATCCAGTACTCATCAGTATGTTTTCATAGAAAACTTATTGTAATAATCCTCAAGTACACGTATAGGTTCTAGCATCCAGATTTCACTCATGCCATCCAATTCCTTCATCCATATTGTGGTAGAGGAGGGAAGAAATGTTCTTGGTATTTCCTACACTTTAGATGAGTGAGTATAGTCAAACACTTTAGATCTCAGTGACAGGTCTGCATTCTTTACCTGCTTCTCCGTTTCTGTAGGTCCCTCTTTTCATCAGGAGATGCAGCCATCCCTTTCAACAATTGGAGAGTGAACACTGGGGGACTGGAAGGGAGGCTAGGCTGTGTTTCTCTCCATCTGTGGGAACAGAGCAGTTCTGGCCTCTATTAGGTCTAATTTCTCTTGTGTGCCTGCTGTCCCACTTGGTTCTTTTGCCTGTGGATGGAGCTGCTGTTTCATTTTATCCTGGATCCCTTGCATCAAGGTCATTAGTCTTAGCAACTTTCTCATTGCTAAGATGTGATACTTCGGATGCTGGAGTTATAGGAGGAGAGATTTATTTCAGCTCACGGTTTGCAGGGGTTTTAGATCATAGTCTGCTGGCTCCAATGCAGGACAGCATGTTACTGAGCCACAGCAGAGGAGAAACAGCTCATGGCATCACAGGCAAGCAGTCAAGGGACGGCAGGCTGAAGGAGACTACCTTTCAGCCACTTCCCAGGCACCCGGCACCCACCACCTCTGATCAGGCTTCACCACCCTCCCAAATCAGAAGCAGTTACAAACTCTTTAGTGGACTAGTCTTTTACGTATCACAAGCCCATGATCCAGTCACCTCCCTAAAGCCCCAACTAGGAGCACATGAGGCTTTAGGGGTCCATTTAGATATAACCATACCAGTTATCTCCTAAGTCATCACCAGTCTGATCATTACTGTCTTCTGTGAAATGCAGACCAAGCGTTTCCAATCTGCTGTAATGTCTGTCTCTGGTATTACTGTTTTTCTAGTCAATGAACTAGATAGGCATTTGTCATCCTGCTTAGAGCTTACAGTCTCAACCACATTTTGTCCTATCCTCCCTATGCACCACTCTTGGCTGGCTTTAAACATTTTACCCAAATGAACTCAGTGGTAACTGGCCTCCTAAAATGCTTCCCTCTTTATGGTGCTTCAGTCTGGGAATTTGAGAAGTAGTAACTCTGACTAATGGCAGTCACTGATTAGCTGCTTGGACAAAGTTAATCACTAGGTACCTTGTTGCACCACTTCCATAGATTCCGCCCAGTGGGGATGTAGTTTGTATGGGCCTGTATGCATCCCTCGGTGAAATGCAAGCTCTGGCCCTACCCAGACAGGGCCAAGATGTGGCCTTTCTGTCTCTATCTCTTTCTAATGCATAATACGCGCCAAATAGCTGTACTTTAGTTGTATCCAATTGAGACCATTGGTCATTTTATATTTTCTATTGAAGTCTCAATTTCCATCAGCATGTCTAAATATATGTTGAATACTTAAGCTAGGATTATTGTGCTTATTTATAGTATATAGTCACCAGGAGGTTGAAAATATTTTCTCGGAAGGTTAATGCACATATGTAAGCTCCTTATGGCTTTTTAGATTGGATTGCTTAAATACAATGTTTGACAGTCCAGTCTGCCAAGTTTTAATACATTACATGAAGTGCTTAAGTAATGTGTGCTTGTTTTGGAAAATTGGAAACAGAAGAAACAAGGTTCTTCAGTCTATCCTTCTAGAAATATTTTGTCTAACATTTTAGTATAATTGTCTTATTTTGATAAGTGAGGTTGTACTTTGAACATATTTTCATGTTCTGCTTTTTTCCTCTTCATTCTGCATAATTTTCATCTATTTTGTCCAGCTTGTGATTGCACAGAGATAGCATAAAACTATTATAAGCAGTAGATAATAAGCATACAACTTAATCCTTCCATGGTCACAAAATGTGAAACATTGATTCTATATAGAATTAAGAAATGTGCAGACTTTGACATACAAACCTTTGAAGGCCATTACAGCTTAAAATAAAATATTGTTTTATTCTCTTTTGATAGTCAATGCTGAGAGCAGTGTTTTTCATGGAGTAAATGCCAGTTCCTGCCCTTTTCCACACTGAGACTCTAAGCTTCCTGAGAACAGTTTTAAATATCACCTTTTTCCCTCTTTAATGAGGTATTAGCTGGGCCCAACTAAAACTAAAGTGATAATAAATGGTGGGTGGAAAGGAAGTTGTTTGAGTCCCTGCTCTGCTAAAAAGCTCAGGAGTGATAGACACATAGTTGTTCGCCATGCTGGACAGAGAGAGCAGTGAGGAGTGCATCGAGAAAGCTAAGCCTTTGAGACAAACCTTCTGCCCTTCCCTCCCATCCCACTCCAGTGGGCCCTTTTATCTAGGGCCTCCAGAGTCGTTTATTATGCATATTAATTTTTACTTCCATTTCAGAATATTCAAATTTAATATTAGAAATAGCACATTCGATTAAAAAAATGAAGTTGATAGTACACGAATTATGTCTCCATAAAGATAGATATAGAGAGGAAAAGAATTGGAAGGGTCATATCATTTCATTCATTTATTTCAATAAACGTTTATAATAAGCTTTGCCTTTTGTGGAGGGTATTTATAGTCCACAGAAACATCATTGTGTTAAGTAACTAATGTCAGAGGAGAGTGGTGTGTGTAGGAAGAGATACAGCTAAGTTGCTAGTGAAATGCAGAAGAGATGAATAATTTTAGTAGCACATGTTAGGAAGAAAATTAGAAGAGAGATATTTGAGCAGTGACTGAGGTTCATGATGAATTGGGCAGGTTGGTGGATCTGGTGGTGTGAAACAAAGAAATAGTGCATGTCCTTCCTCAAGGAGCATCTGCCAAGTTTCAGCCAAGGCTGACTACACTGGGAGAGAGGATGGAAAAGATGTAAGATAAAGTGTGTATCTTAGGGAATTTCTGGTGAGGCTGATTTGCCCCTTTTTTTTCCTAGATCCTTTCAACTGATAGGTATAAATAAAGAGTAAAATAATGACATAACCAGAGGTGAACTTTATGACATGTATCAGACAAAGAGGTGAAAGTAACAGGAGCATCACCTGAAAACTTGTTTGAAATGCAAATTCTTTGGTCCTAGATCTACTGGATGTGCAACTTAAAATGAGGTATTAGCTGGGTACTAACTAACAGCTTGTGTGTCATCACAGGACCCCATCCTGGCCATTCTTTAGCGTACACACTTGAGCGAATCTGATTTTAGAAATAGAAATACTCCTGTAGTTGCAGGAAAGTACAACAGTGACCAATGATGGTAAGGACTAAAAGGAGATGTGATCTGTGGATAAAAGTCTCCAAGACAGTGAAGAACAGTGTGGGGGAATTAAGGTGAGATGAGTGGTGGGCAGTGCTGGACAGAGTCAGGGCTATTTGAGGGCTTTGGGCAGTAGAGCAGTTAGGTTCTTAGGTGCTGTTTGGGTGACCCACCGTTCACAGCTCCCACCAGGAGTTGTGCCACAGAGTAGAGTCATGATTCATCGAGGAATCATGACTAACAAGAAATTAGGCAATGAAGACAGAATTATACATCTGCTCATCGATTTACCTTAATTGGGGAGATTTTTCTGGATTATGTGAGAATGTTTACTGTAATCAATAAGTCTTTAATGTAGAACACAGAGGCAAAAAGAATGCCAGAGTAAAAGCATTAGTGGACCTTAGGCCAGGAACATGAGAATGTAGGAAATTTCTAAAAGGTGAAAGAAAATCATTGTCCAGAAAAGACTCCTTTAGTTTTGGATGCCTACTGGACCCCTTTCAGATTACTTACTGACATATACATTGTTAGGTAATTTATGTTGTTTTTAAACCACCAAGCGTGTGGATTGTTATGGCAGCAATAAAAACAAGCACATTTACTAACGTTAGAGAAAGGAAAATTCATGAAGCTCAAGGTAGCATATTCAGGAAAAAATGTATGCTGAAGGTGTCATTCTTGCCAAGAGGGAAATAAAATTTATCCATGAATTTTAGCCCTAGCTCTCATTATATGTTTACACAGATAAATTACAGTGGCCTAGTGGTAATTTAATGATGTGAAATATGCTTTAAGACCACACACCCTTGGTGCAGTCAGCTGGTTGGGTTTATGGAGCTATCGTTTCATAGCATAGGTTTCATCATATTCTATCTCTTTAAAGTCTATTTCATGATTTTCCATTGCCTACAAAATAAATTCCCAAACAGGTAACAACATTGCAGTCACCAACCCTCCATAATAGAAACTGTCACAGACTTATGTCATACATCTTTACCATCATGTGTACCTTATATTCAGTCAAGATAAAATATCTAAGTTCTGTGAACCCAGAATTCTGTATCTCACTTTTGTCCTTCAGGTATGTGAGTTTCTTCACTTCCACTGCTTCTGCAGACAGTAAGCTACCTGCAAGAGACCTCCCTGATCAAAGAAAATTGGTTCACCATGCTTTACACTATACTATAAATTATGTATCCTGAGATATTAAAATTTATTTTCATGTCATTCTCTTGGTTCAAGAAAATAAAAAAGGCTTGTGTGTGGCATGGCAAAAGGAGATGACATGCATAATCACAGCACTCTGGTGGGAGGATGACACAAGAGGATCACAAGTTGTAGCTCAAACTGGGCAATTTAGCAAGACCCTATCTCAAAAGAAAAAACTCAGTAGGAGGAGAGCGATGCTGGGAAAGTAACTAGAAATAAAGATTCAGTTACAGTGCCCCTCCCACATACACACACCAAAATGAAAAGTCTCTTCAGTGAAAGAATCTAGTAATATGTCTTGGGTCTTAGTAACCCATGTAATTTACATGGTTAAGTTATATAGTAAGTTAACTTACACAGTTAATACTTAATAACTACCTACACAGTAACTGAATGATTATTTTATCTGGACAACACACCACAAAGGTGGTTTTCGGTTCCTTGGACAGTGTTTGGTCCCTGACTCTTTGAAAAATTTGGACTCTTAAAAAAAGAAAAATGCTTTGGCACTATGGAAGATTTTTTTGTGCTCATTCACTTTTTCATTTTAAATAAATTTTCTAAAAATCTATTGTATAACTGCCTTTGTGTCCCCAAACTTAAACCCTACAATTCCACTATTTTATTCCAACAAAACTAAAAGGATCAAAATAATGTCTGTTTTGTTTAGTTTCTTCATACATGTATCCTTTTGTAAGAATTTGTTTTAGGCAGAGTATCTGTTTTATTCATGAAACATTGGAGAGAGACTGAAATTTTAGTATGACAAATCTTTATCTGATTTTTCCCAAAAAATTTCTATTTCCTGTCTTTTTAGGTGGGTTATTTTATGTTAGTTTTTGAGTGAATGTCCTTTTGTTTGACCTTGCTCTACAAGTTTCTATGAAAGTGTATAAAGTAGAACTTGGAACCTGGAATGCACTATTCAGATGTGATGGATTGTTTCATAATTTTTATCATCACTTTATACTCTCGATTATAAAATATTCTCAATTCATGATAATGGAAGAAATTTCACTGGGTGGTTCCCTTTTATAGTTGTCACTGCAGCAGCAGATGACAGGCAGTGAAGATTAACCCCCCCCCCCAAAAAAAAAAAGACCAAGTGCATAGGAACTAGCAAGCTTTTATTGCAAGCTTGTGACTGACTTTGGGTCAGGACTCCCAAGTTATCATTCTGTGTGGAAAGCCGTGTACTGCCGTACCCTAAAGATGGCGCCAGCTTCCGCCTTCCACCCCCGAGGGGTGAGTGCTCTCCGCCCATTGTTTATTACCATATTTGGTCAAGGCTGAAACCCCTGGCTTGCTTCCGCGTATGTGGACCTACCGTTGGGTGCTACGTAGCTAACCGGGATTGGATGCTCGGGAGTATTTAGTTAGAAGCCCGCGGGTGCTCAGGGGATAAGGAAGAAAGACAACCGCGATTGTACAAGGGTCATAAATAAACCGCTGAAGGAAGAGCTGTTTGTTGCGACCTCCTTGCTGGCGAGGCCGCGCACGACAATTCTGAACTTTGTTTTCAGCAGGTTATACACCTTTTAGGTTTCTGTAGTAACCACATCACCTCATTTTTAGGAATTTTACAAGAATGTTCACATTTCTCAGATACTGTTGACCACTCTATCTGCCATAGGGCGTTGTGGTTCAATGTTTGCCCTAATCCTCAAGTTGTCTTATTTGTTCCTTTTTTTTCTTTTTCTTTTTTTTTTCTTTGGTACAAGTTCTTACTATGTAGCCCAGACTCATAGTGATCCTCCTGTTTTCAGCCTCCCCAGAGCTAGGATTGCAGGGGTAAACCTCCACACCCAGTTTTGGCTGGCTCAGCATGCCCAGCGGCTGGGCGGGCATGGCATATACTGCTGGGGATGGAACCCCAGTCGTTGCACTTGCCAAATGAGGCATTTAGTTATTTGTTCCTATTTTATGACCCCGATTTTCTCTAAGTGAGTTAATGCTTAGCTTTATGGGAGGGGTGAGGAAATGAGTTTATCTATAGCTTAAGTGAATTTAAGTTGTCCTTCTTTAAAACTGAATCTCTTTTGTCCCATTAGTCAGAATTCAAAAATCTTAAAATGATTAGTATAATTTTTTTCTTTTTATTTATTTATGATTAGTATAATTTTTAGTGTTATTAACAAAACTCATCTCTCATTCTGTAATTTATAAGTTTAGTTTACTACCTTAAAAACAGGAAAACTTGTCAAAATGACTGTGTTCATACTGCTATAGTATTTTACATGTGAACTATCATTAAAGTGCCAAATAGCAGCCATTAGTGACTCAGTCCAAACATATTTTTAAAGATTTGAGTTCTGAAATACATGAAAGTGTTAATAAGTATATGGAAACTGTAAATTTTTAGTGATGACAATACCAACTTGCTTTTATACACTGCTCGGTTCCTTTTGTTGAATTTGTGTAAAAGTGAACTTACTTTAGAATGCTTAAAATTAGTAGAGAAAGCTGTATTTCAGAATGTGCCTTTAGGAATTAAATTCTCATCATGAATCAGTAGAAATAGTTTTGCTTTCTTTTTTTGCTCAGGCCAGCTTTAGAGTAAGGAATGCATATAGCTGCTAACATCTTCACCAGAAAAGAACTGTACTATGAGAAACCTGTCATCCTTAAATGTGACAGATGTATCTTACAATGTGCAACAACAAACTTGTATTATATCCTTAAAAACCAGTTTTCAGTGAACTCATTTAGCACAAAATGAGAGCTAATCACGTAGACCATGCTGGAGATTGAACCTGACCAGTGTCCATTTTTCCAGGAAATGCAACACCATTCTCATGCATATAAACCATGTTCTTGTCTTTTTATACGTACTGGGTATATCCTGACATATTCTTGTGTATTTTTGAGGAGAGAATTCTTTGCTTGTTCCATTTTTACTATTTCATCACATTTTCTTATTACAGGCTGTGAGTCACTTTATTCTTTTAAGAACATTAGTTCACAGTGTACAATGACTTCTGACTCATACCTTGAACTTGGAGCTAATTCTTGGTAGCTTTAGAGTGAAATCACCAGCTGTCACTCTCCTAAGTGATAGGATATGCTTTATTTTAGAAGTTTTCAGACATCTGTGTTAGTCAGCTTTCCTGTCATGGGGACAAAATATTCAACATGTATAATTTAAAAGGAGGAGCTATTTATTTGGGCTCATAGATTCAGTGGTTTTCCTCTATGGCCTTCCAGCTCCAAAGCAGAAATGGCACAGTGGAAATGCCTTGCAGAGGGAAGCTACTCAATGTCATGGCATCCTGGAAGCAGAGAAAGAAGAGAGGAGCCAGAGAAAGGAGTATATGCTTCCAAGTTAGGCACTCTTCCAGCAAGGCCTTGCCTCCAAATGTGAGACTTTGGGGGACATTCTGGATCTAAATCATAACATTCCGTCCTTGGCCTGTAAAAGACTCATGTCTACCTTATTGAATGTCAAGATGTTTTTAGTCCGTCTCAAAGTCACCCAAGTCTCAATACTTCCACATTGCTGAAAAGTCCAATTCTGAAGTCTCCTCTGAGACTCAAGGCATACTCAGCTATAAGCCCCTTAAAATGAACAAACAAACAAAATCAGATAAACACTTCTAATACATTGATACAGGGTAAACAGTTTTATTCCAAAAAAGTTGAATAGGTAAATAGAAAAGGCTCAGGCCAAAGCAAGACTGAAAGTCAGCAGAGGTGAACCTTAAATCCTACATATCCGGCATTTCGGACAGGTTGTGCTGAGCTGTCAGCTCCGAGTCTCAGTGCAGATGGCCTCTCTCTTGGGCTGCTGTGCTCATTGCCTGTGACTTTCCACGGCAGGCAACCCACATGTTTGGCATCTCCGCTTTCCTGCAGCCTCTTGTGGTAGTATGGCCTCAGTCTCACAACTTCATGAACTTCCTTCACCATAGCACCCTGCCTGGCCGCCCCAGTCCTCTTGTGAAATCTGGGTGGAAGCTTCCATGACCCCACAGCTCTTGAATTCTGAATACTTAGAAAACCATCACCATGTGAATGGTCCCAGCATCTCCTGCCATCCAGAACAGTAGCTGACTCCCTTGGGCCATGACTGAAGTGGCCTGTGAGTGCCCGATGACTAAACAACAGGAAATATTTCCTTGGGAAACTCTGAATGATCAGGACTTCTTGGGACTTTCTTCTAAAAATAATGTATTTTAAAGTCACTTCCCGATTGTACTCCTGAATCTGAGCATAGACAAAATAAAGATAAGTTTCTTCCACAGACTTACTGCGCATGGCCTTAACCCAACTGTCAGTAGGCCGTATTTCCAACTGGTCTTTTTAGTTCTGACCAGTGTCATACATCAAGCACTGCCCACATTCCATGGCATTGTGAACCCATGTTTCAGTGGTCTCACCCTGTCTTCTTTGCTGGCATACAACACAAGGCATCCCCAGTAGCTGAGCAGCAAATGATAGTTGGTTTTTTCTAAGCAAAAACCCAGTATCAAATTTAGAGAGTTGTCACTTGGCAGTGAATAAATGGGCTTTGTGTAACAGTTAGGCTCCAGGACTTCAAAAGAGTTGTAACCACTGTTCTAACGCTCCTCTTATTTGCATCTCCAAGCCTTTCCAAACTAGTCAGGTACAATCACAGTGTTATAATAGCTAGTGAAAAACTCTCATGGAGGCCAAGAGGGGATAAGCAAGTTTTGTTCTGCCAGCTGGAATGGGTAATGACCCAGACTTGGTTCTTCAGGGTTTTTATACATTTAACAAGTTACCAGTCACCATAGCAACTACATTGCAGGGGTTTCCACAAGAAGGTCATAAGATTTACGTTTCCCAGGTGTTCATTAGTGAGACAGCATGCAGTTAATCTTAGCTTACCCACAGTTTGTTTTTATCTATTAGCTTTTATGGGTTTATGACTAACTAAAGGGAGGAGTAAGGAGAGAATTCATGTGAAGTTTAAAGGACTACTAAAATGGAAGCTAGAAACAAAGTGCAGTCATTTTAGCCATGTCACCATCTGTTGCTCTACTCCTGGTACCAGTTTTCTGTTTTATCTTATTGCTGGGACAAAATACCCTATGCCCACAATTCAGAAGGAGGAGAGGTAGTGCTGGCTCACAGTCTCAGCCCATATTCAGTGGGTTCCAGGGCAGAAGCAGCATGGGGTGGGGGGGCTACATACATCACAGTGGCCGGGAAAACATAGTGGAGGGAGGAGGAGCCAGAAGAATGCACTGTTCCAGTCACATCCCTAGTGACCCATCTCTTCCAGCCCCTACCTCCCATGTAGGACTTTTAGGGCTAACCTAAAGACATTTTATGGCTAACCCCTAACATTTTTTATCCACTTGTTACAGAGACACAAAAGAATATCTGAACACAATTTTTGTATTGTGTTCCTAGAAACAGCTCATTTGAACTCCCTTAGTAAAACTTGATATTATTATAGTTAGCCCTGATTCTTCTTTTTTTGAGGTATCTACATTTTTTTCTCTCTGAGTAACTTTCTTGGAAAAAAAAAAAAATTCAGTAACCATTGTTCCATTCTTTGTCTTGCAGGTACTATAGTGCCACCATCCTACAGATGTCTGGTGTGGAAGATGATAGACTTGCAATATGGTTGGCTTCAGTGACAGCTTTCACAAACTTCATTTTCACACTTGTGGGAGTGTGGCTTGTTGAGAAAGTGGGCCGCAGAAAGCTTACCTTTGGGAGCTTAGCAGGTAAGTTCATGTATGAAGAATTTACTTTTAAACTTTTTCCTGTTGATGACAACTTCCAAGACAGATGCACTTTCTATTACTGGTTTCTTACCCAAACAATACAAAGTTGAAGTGATAGACACAAAACATTTTAACTAAAAAGCATGGTCCTTAGAAATTTATGATAGATGACTAGAAATTAGATTATGAGTAGAACAAATTGTAGGAGGACATCTGAATCCAAGCATAATGGTGCCTGCCTATAATCGCAGCTCTTGGGCAGTTGAGGCAGAAGGATCACTATGAGTTGAAGGCCAGCTGGAGCCACATAAAGCCAGTTCAAGGCCAGTCTGCACTCTGAAGCAAGACTCTGTGTCAAAAGAAAAAAAGAAAAGGAGAAGATCTGGATCTAGTAAGGGATTTTTTGTGTGTATATTTGGAGTTTGTCTTGGGAACAAACAGAAAGGAGTAATCACATCTCTCTTTGAAAAACTTGGTATTGGGGGGCTGGGGAGAGAGATAGCTCAGTAGAATAAGTGCTTGCCTGGCAAAACTTGGTATTAATTGCCTCATTACTTAACATGTTATAATTTTTTAAATATATTTAAATGTGGAATGATAACACATTTGGAGCACTTTTTTCCAAATCTTCTAACAATGCATTCACAAAGTAAGGATGGTACTTTTGGTGCTTAAAACAACTCTAGGGCCCGAGAGATAGCTCAGTTGCATAAACACCTGCCTAGCAAGTGCAGGGTCCTCAGTTCAATCCCCCATACTTAAAAAAAAAAAAAAAAATTACTAAAACCATCCCAACATATAGACTGAATTTTGATCATTTTTAACAAAACTTTCTATGCTTTCTGGTGTCTTGTGTTTATTATTTCATTTATTATTTCTGTGTAACACAAGGATTATTTCATGTCACAAACTACAACTCCTCTTTGACATTGGTTGCATCTTATAATTTTCAAAGTTTTGAGCCGGGCATGGAATGCACACGTGTAATCCCAATACCTGAAAGGTTGAGGCAGGGGGATTGCTGTGATTTCAAGGCCAACCTGAGCTACAAAGTAAATTCAAGCCCAGCCTGAACTGCATGATGAAAACTTATCTGAACAAAAAAGAATTTAAAAAAATTTGTTTTCAATATGTAAGCATATTCTTACTTACCTATTTGTTGTTTTCTAATAAATATATTTGGACTTAAAATACTTTTTCCATGAAATATAGTTTCCATGACAGCATTAACTAGATTATACCTAAAACAGTCATACAATAGTGCTGTTACAGGAATGTGGCCCAGATTTCGGTGAGAAATACGCTTTATTCCAAATTCAGCTTACTGGGCATGCATACCTTCCCTTTAGAAGTAATGCAGCTCTCTTGTCTCCTGCCTTGGCCTGAGCAGTGGCAGTCTGGTAACAGGAGTAGAACTGAAGTGCTGAAATACATGTACTGAGGCACAGGTGAGAAAGGGGGTAAAGAGCATGGCGACTGCAACAGCCAGGATATGCGAAGAGGATGAGGGTAATCCAAGGAGGTGAGGGGAAAGATGAAGTTTACAAGCTATCCATTTATAAGCCTGATGCAGAAAGCAAAGGTGGTTAGCTTGGAGGAAAACCAAAAAGAAGCCCATTAGATATAGAAGATAGCAGATGCTATCAATGAGTGCAGAGACTCTTAGTTAATATAAGTAAACTTTTCTGATTAACTAGAGCTATCCAGCAGTGAATACAGCCATAGCCTGAGGCGGATAAACAAAATCACAGATTACCATCAGGAGTGTTGTATTGCAAATACATTCCTCCAATGTGCTAGAAATTGAATTTGCTGACCCCGGGGGTTCTGGTCAACACTATGAAGAAATAACAGTTGCTTTCAGATTTTTTTAATGCACTACTTTCCTTTTTAACATACATTGCTACCTTCAGAGGGCTATTATTAAATAGAATTTAATGGCTTAAATTTTTGGCTAGGCTTTTGAGATTTGAGGAAAACTGCTGATTGAACATTTTTTTCTAACAGTCTGTGCCACGTATTTGTTATAGTCCAATCAGGCTTTTTCTTATCAGTTCTGCAGAATTTTTGAGGCATTATTGCTAGAGAGTGAGACAGTTTTTGAGTTTGAAATGCCTGACTTTGAGCAAAGTTCCATTTTCTGACCTATACTTAGAGATTAATTATCCTCTCTATACCATTGTAATAAGGATTTGACACTTTTACATACAGCTTTTAAGATACTGCACAGCACAGTTGTACTCAGAGCATTTAGCTATCACGGCATTATTATTGCTTGAGTGAACCTGTCATTTTAGCCACCCTGCCAAATCAGCCCCCCTCATCGTAACCCAGGCACTCTCCTGAGCTCTTCCAGCTGACGTTGTTCTTCACCTCCCTGCAGCTGTTCTGCAGAGGAATCCAGTACCCTACTGCTGTGAGTTGCTTAACAGTTTACCGCGAGAGTGATGCTCAGCAGCGCGTTTGTTTGAGTACTGACTCTTGAATGTGGCTTAGGTGTCATTCCAACCAGTCAGTTCTTGTGCTGAGTAAATTTGATAAGATTGTCATTTTTATATTTCCTGCTATATTGTCTTATTAAAATTAATAAGAATGCAACTTATGGTCATCCTATATTTAAATAACTGGACTGATAAGAGGTTAAGAATTCCTAAGGCAACTGTGTAAAGGAAAGATCAACAGATTTCAGGAGCTGCTTCTCATGAGCTACCTGAAGGCTTTTTCCCTTGACTGTCTCCTCTTTTCAGCCAAACCCTCCTCCAGCCAAGACACTTCAATTCACGATAATCCTTGCGCTTGGTCATCATACAACCCATGGGATAGACATCTTATCTTGTCATGTATCCAATTGAAGTAATGGAGTGGATGGTGGAGAGGTTTAGTAGGGAGAAGGCCTGGTTTCTTATTACAGGTTTCCACTTTTATCTGGGCATAAATAGTGGTGTTGGTGCAGTTTCATTTTTAACTGTGGTCTACTCGGTCCACAGGAAGACACTGGCCAGCAGAAATTTCTGTCTTCAGAAGAAGCTTTAGCACTACACAGTTGTGGTAGTGTGTTAGCATTTCTCCAGAATGACCCTTGCAATAGATGAGCCTTTCACACTTGAATACTAGTCGATCCATGTTTTTTTTAATTCACTATATTTTGTTTTATTCGTTCATACATAGGTATATCTGTCATATTCTAACAGTATTAACAATGTTCTGGTTAATTTCTTATTACTTTAAAAAAAATTTTTTTGAGCAGAATATATTTATTAGGGGAGAGAAGCTCCTGTCCGAGAGAGGGACAGGAGGAGGGTCCCAAGGGGATGGTCCCCTACTTGTAAAATTTAGTATTAGAATTTCTAAGCATGTGATTCATTCATCCTATTTGTGACTTATTATTTTGGGTTTAAAAGGTGAAAAATCTTACATCTGAATAATTTGTGAAGCAGGCCATAGTGGCAAGTGCCTTTCATCTGAGCACTTGGGTGACTGAGACAGGAGAATCACCATGAGTTTAGAGCCAGTCTGGACTACATAATGAGTTCAAGGCCAGCATGAACTACATAGTAAGACCCTATCTCAAATGATGATGATGATGCTAATAATAATAATAATAATGATAATAATGATAATATTTTTGAAACATGTTTCCATCCTTTCAGAACTACTCCAAATAAATGTTTAAGCATGGACAAAGAAACTCTACAGAAAAACAAAGCATTTCACATATGAATAACTTTAAATGTGGGACACGTTGTTATACCTTCATCTGTAGCATTTTCAGTATTTGGTTAGAAAACTGTTCTTTTTGTAAATGCTGCAGTTTTAATAATCTCTTGTTCCTTTAAGTAATGAGGTTTATATTACTATGTAGGCAATAAAAGCTTGACCAGGAACACCATGTGTTATACTACCGTATATATTTTTTATAATTATTTTATTTATTTATTTATTTATTTATTTATTTATGTTTCAAAACTTTTGTTTATTTATTTATTTTTATGGCTGGCTCAGCCTGCCCTGAGGGCAGGGCTGGCACAGCATGTGGTGCTGGGGATCGAACTGTGGTCCCTGCAGCCACCTAAGCTTTCCTAAGCAGGCGCTTTAGACCACTGAGCCATTCTGCCGGGCCCACTACCATATATTTTGATAGTGGTATTTCTGAAAATATTATTTGTAGACCACCTTCCTCCAAACTGCCAATGCAACTTACTTTCAGATGTGGATTCATGGCCCTATCTTGGATCCACTAAGCTAGACTCTCTGAAGATGTAGTCTAGAGCATGTGCATGTAAACAGATTCCTCTGGTGATTTTTAGTCACCCACTGTAAGAGCTCACAAAGAGATTTTTTTTTTTTTTTAGTACTTACTAAAAACTCAAGCCATGTATAGATAATTAATGTAACATTACATCAAATATTTTTGGAGATAGCCTTTAATCTAACATACTTTACTCCTTGTGGAGAATGTCCTTATTATAAAAGTTACAAAATTCCAGAATCTTACCAGTGTGCTTCATTGAGACTCTGCTTAAAATAAAAGAATACTTCAAACTTATCATTTTTTATGGATGAGTAGTATTCCATTGTATAAAAATACCACATTTTCTTTAACCATTCTTCAAATGATGGACATTTTGGTTGTTTCCAAGATTTGGCTATTACAAATTGGGCTGCTATAAACATAGGTGCACAGATATCGCTATGGTATGAAGTTTTCAGTTCTTCTGGGAAAATTCCCAGTA
>PVJA010013413.1:0-21625 GCA_004027025.1 Myocastor coypus
ACTTTAGACCACTGAGCCATCCTGCCGGGCCCCTTGAGCTCACTTTTGTAGCCCAGGCTGGTCTCGAATCAAAATCATCCTCCTGCCTCAGCCTCCCAAGTACTGGGATTACAGGCGTGAGCCACCATGCCTGGCTGATACGCTTGGCTGAAAAGCTTTCTTGAAAGTTGCATATTCCTGTTTTCAACTGTGCTGACTGTTTCTCCATCTATTAGCATCACTTATTCCTCGCACTGGGAACTGAAGCTACTTTTTAAGTAATATTTACACACGTGAGATGAATCAGGTGAACTGTCTTACAATGGCTGCTAACTATGTGACAGAACATACAAATGTGCAGCAATATGCTCACCAGTTCATATCTTAAATCCCAGGGCTCGCATGCACTCCTTGTGGGCCTCAATTAGGTGTCCACAATGTTCTTCTCCTTTCTCAATGATGCTATGAAACAAAATACACTTGTTATCCAATGAAGTAGGAATGAAACACATTAATAACCATCCATAAGTGATGGAGATGGAGGAAATATGACTGGAGTTAAAAACTGCTATTACACCAAACAGTTTTATTTTGATTTAATCTTGTGATAGTGTCTGTAAAAATGTCATATACAACTAGATTTGGGAGGAAATCTGATAAAAAGAAATAAGTACACACATGAAATCTTGCTATCAGTTTATATGCAAGGAACAATACAACTCTACAATGAAATAAATTGCATAAAATATTTGTGTTAAATGAATAGCAATTGGGGACATATAGGAGAATTAACTTCCTGTTTCTGCCCTACATTCAAACACACCTAAATAAATCTGCTTCTAGCTATGAGACACCTACTATGTAGACATCACAAAAGATCTGGTAGCCAGGAACAGCAAGATGAATCCCTGTTTTAATAATTAAGGAATGTTTCACTCTTACAACTCAAGAGTAAAGACTAAGACTACATACTTTTATTTTAAGGGCTTAGAAATGCAGCAGATAATTAAGACAAGTTGAACTGCAAGAAAAAAACTAACTTTGCTGTGCCAGCCCGGTCCCTGGGTTGTGCTGAGGCAGCAACTGAGACTGGATGTAGTGGCGTGCACCTGTGATCCCAGCTTTTGAGAGGCTGTAAACAGGAGGATCTCTGCAAGTCTGAGACCCTTATAGATCTTTCCCAAAAGAAAAGAAAAGACAAGACTAACTTTTCACTACAGATATTTAATGAACCATAGTGGTCTGAGGTGATCCATGCAAAAGGAATTTAAAGAAGGAACATATTCTTCTTCCACTGAAACTCTTGCTATCCTTCAATATGCTTCAAGAGCTGCTGCAAATGGGAGAGAATGCCCCAGATGCTTATGGAGATGACTGCTATCACTCACTGAATATTTATGAATGCCATATACACTATGCTAGGGATCTGATATGCTCTGTATTACTAAATCTAATTAACAATCCTGGAGGCAAATACATTTATTGGGCTTATTTTACAGACATATGAGGCAGACATGTTAAATAATTCGCTCAATGTCACTAAGAAGGTGGACAGGATTCAAACCCTGACTTCTACCGGGAGCTCTTATTCATGATGCCGAAAGTTCAATAAGCATTTGTAATATTGGAGCAACTTTGGTATCAGACTGAGATGATTCAAGCCTCCATTTACAGGAGTATTTGCAAAGCAGTACTAATGAAAGCACTGGGTTCCTACACTCCCCCCTCATGATAAGTTATGAATTCTCTACTTTTTGTAGCTATTATTGCTCTACTTTGTATGGCCAAATGGAGGTAGGAGGAGGTGCACATTCGTGTTATCTGAAAAGTTCTAGTGAGATCCGTTCTACAATAAAGGCTAAATAAGGGAGAACAAACAAAACATTCTGTGAATTAGTAGTGATCTAAACATTGTCACTACACTGTAGACTGACTCTGAATTTTTAGCTGCTTTTAAAGGGTTAAAAAGGAACGCTTCAGAACTGTCAGAAATGTGTCCTGTGTGTCTTTCTCCACATTTGGAAGAAACTCCTTATAAATTACCGTACAATTTCATGACTACTGGCACATGACTACTGGCACATGTCTCCATATATTTTAAACTCCTCAAACTCAAGTGGCATCTCTGCTTTACTGCGCTGTGCTTAACACGCACGAGCCTTAAGAATCACGTATGCGAAGGACTGGGACGACGCGACTCTCGGGTCAGCCTGACCTTTCTCCCCCTCTACCCTTTCCCTGGACCTAGCGGAGCACCAAGCGCCGACTGTAAGACCTACGAGACCCTCCAGTAACTCTCCACGTCGTCGCAGCTGAAGCGGGGTGGGGACCAGGCGCGCCCTCCCCGGCTGCGCACTGACCACGCATCGCGCGCCTTCTTGGTCTCCGGGCAGGCGCAGCAGGGCTTCAGGGGCTTCTTCTCCTGAGATTCGGATGGAGCAGGGCTCGCGGCGGCCAGACCTGACATCTTTCAATCCGAAAGCAGATGCAAGCGCACAAGCACAACACTCCGAGCAATTCACGCGCCGACTTATCCTCAGCCACTTCCGCGAAGGCCTCTAGGACACCGGAACTCCCACCTCTCAGACCGGAAGCGGGTAGAAGTTAAAACAAGCGCGTGCGCAGAAAAGGATTGCTGGGACCTAGGCAGGGCGCCGCCACTGCGCCTGCGCACAGAAGAAACCCAAAAGGTCACCGTTTTGTTACTCAGTTTGAGACGTGGTCCGGAAAGCCGTTGACTTCAGGTTTGACGCGTTATTTATGCAAAAGTCTAAATTCTACAGATGTGGAAACTGGCTCCCAACATGAAGTGATTCGTCTAATCTAAAGAAGTAAAACCACTAGTGGAAGTCCGTTCCCTTGAGTAATACACTTGCTCTCTAAATTGCCCCGTTGAGGCACTCCGGACCTTCTTTTCTCCACCAACCTTTTCCTACATCCACGAGTCTTTCCTATTTTTCACTGATGAGGTTAAAAATGATTAGCAATGACATTTAAACAATCCAGTTTGCAAATGCTGGGGGAGTAAAAAGGTCCCCTAGCCCCCTAAACCTTCCTCGTACCATCATACAAGACCATATTCTCAGTAATTAGCATTTATAGCTTTTCAACTGATTTCAGTTATGAATCGGCTAATCAAATGTTTGTCAACTATATTAACAAAATTGAAAATTTTATTTATTTGAAGTAGCTCAATTGCATGTCTTGCTACTCAAACTGCTTCTTGGGCTAGCAACATCAACTTTACTTGGAAACACTACAATAAATATGTTTCAGCAAATGGGAAAAAAAGCAGTCTGACATCTAGAGAAAATGAACTACAACATCAAAAGAGCTCCAGATGAAGTAACGGCCTACAAGTGAAAGAAATAAGGTCAGCAGCAGGTAGTAAAAGAGCATTATCTTAATACTGAGGAATGGGGAATGGTCATGAAATAACATCAAAATAAAGGCATGGCGTTTTTTACATTAGGCACTGTAGACAAAGTCAAGTAAATGACAAATTGGGAAAAGTATTTGAAATACCTAAATATTTCTTAAAATTAAAAAAATGTAAGATGCCTCATTTTCACAGCACTTAAGCTTCACTCTTAAGTTCATCCTTCTCTACTTCTAATAAAATCTTATGTCTTTTTAAAAAATTTGAAGTGCTCATGTACCTAATTAAAACATCATGCTCTTCAGCCATAATAGTCCGTATATGTTATATATGGCTGTTGAGTTGGTGAATCACTGTGTAATCACGAAAGCAGCTGAAACTTATCATACTTGGCAGGCAAGTATGAATTAGATTTAGAGATGTACATGACTTATTTCAGGTTGTATAACTTAGATGTAGCAATCCCAAGGCTTTGCATATCTCTCTGTTCTTTTTATTACTGTCATTAATTCATCTAAATGAAAGATGAATGTTTCTTATTTTAAAATTAATAATTGGGCTGGCTGAATAGCTCAGCAGATTAAAGCACTTGCAAGCAGGCGCAGGGACAGGGGGTTCAATCCCTAGGCCTGCCATATGCTGAGACAGCATTTGAGACTATGCCTGGTGACTCAAACCTGTAATCCCAGCTCTTGGGAGACCATAAACAGGCAGATCACTATGAGTCCTATCTGGTAGTAAGACCCTGAACATCCTGCGGACCCTTCCCTAAAATACAAAAAATAAAATAAAATAAAATAAAAAATTATCTGTGTTTATTTCTGCTATTAATTTTTTTAGGTATAAAAAATGAATGACTGTGCCAATCCCGCCTTCAGGGTGTGCTGAGAAGGTGATTGAGACTGGGTGTGGTGGCGCACACCTGTAATCCCAGTACTTGCAGGACTGAAAACAGGAGGATCACTGAGTTCGATCTGTGTAGTAAGACCCTGTAGACCCTGCACTAAATACATTACAAAAAAAAAAAAAAAATGAATGAGAAGAAAAAGAAGAAGACTGTCTAAGAGAATCTGGGGAGTTAAAAGAATTGAGATAAGCTGTTAACACAAATGACATACCAAATGACTGAACCACTTTTGGCAGTTGTGAAGAGACTTTTTCCTTCTTTCCTCCATCAGTGGAGAGAGTACTGGTTATGACAGTTTTCTATGTGACATCCTCAGCTAATATTGGCAGATCTTAGGCTAAGATGTTAGGCAGTAACTGTCCCATTCTTTAGTCTGATTTTTTGAAGACATTAACAGATTCTTAATTTTTTCTTTAAGTTCTGTGATCCTTACACTCTTTCAACAGCTGTTTTTGCCTGGTAGAATCTTCTCTTCTTAAAAAAAAGTGTGTGTGTGGGGGGGAGAAAACTCCTTTCCAAAGTGAAGTATTTAGTAATTATATCCAGCTCTAAACTTGACTTTTACTTTAGAATGGTGCAGCTCACGTTCACACATAGGTTACTTTTTCTTCTTTTAATTCACAAATAAACTGTAAAGTCTACTTTTTATTTTTGCTATTTTTTTTTTCAGGGCCGGGATTCAAACTTAGGACCTTGCACTTGGCAGGCAGGCACTTGTGCCACAGAGATATTTCCCCTGCCCTTTATTTTTATATTATTATTATGTTTTACTTTTCTTACACAGCCTACATGCCTGAAGATTTGTGAGATTTGGTAAAGGGAAAATAGGAGTATAAGATATGAAATTTATTGTTTCCTATTCCACCCCACAAAAAAGTTTCAATAACCTACTTCCAACAAGAAAAACATAACAAGCTGGGTGTGGTGACACATGCCTGTAATCCTAGCACTTGGGAGGCTGAGGCTGGAGGATAAGTGTGAGTTCAAGACCAGCCTGAGCTACTACAATAGTAAAAGGCCAGCCTGAACTGTACTGGGAGACCCTGTCTCAAAAAGACAAAAAAAAAAAAAAAAAAAAAAAAAAAACATAACAATTTATGAGAGCTGTAATGAGAGACTAAGTTGAGAGTAGGTGATATATGGAGACTAATAAGAGATAAGATTCCATCTGTTGTGCAAAGACAACTCTGAAATTACTTTGATTAGTACCCTTTGTATCACGTTTTTACTTCTCAATTCTGATTTCAATCATGATATTCTTTTAAATTTCTTTTTAAAAAATGTATTTGGTACAAAGTCTTGCTGCATAGCTCAGACTTATAGTGATCCTCCTGCTTTCAGCCTCCTCAGCGCTGAGATTAGAGGCATGCACCACCATACCCAGTCTTGGTGTCTGGCTCAGTGCACCCAGGGCTGGGGCCAGCACGGCATGCAAGAGTAAGGATTGAACCCTGGTCCCTACACTTGCCTGAGCAGGTGCTTAGTCCACTGAGCTATCTCACCTGCCCTCTTTTCTTACCGGTACAATTGCTAAATTATTAGGCAGGAGGCTTCAAATAGTGACTTGAATGGATTTTTTATAGTACAGGATTATGTTTATGTGGTGCTCAATGGGACTTCTAGTTACAGATGGCACTAAACAGCCAGTATGGATGGATGGACAGTCCTGATAATGTTATAAGCAACAACTAAGAAAATACCTCCTATAGTCTTTGCATGATAAAGGTAGTTAGCCTTTTTCCTGCCTAACTAAACCAAGGCGCAGTGACTCTTCAAAGTGTAAGTCTCCAGGGTTGGTGGAGAAGGAGTGACACCCTATGTTGAGATAGAAGAATTACAAAAGTTTAAATTCTTGCTTGCCTAGTTAATAGGTGACCTTTGTATACAGCCTCACAAAGCTAGGTATTTACATGTCTGCCTCTGAGTAAAACATATTCCAATTTTTATTAATAAATATGTGCCCAATAGCTTTCTCCATAACTTCTCAAGTACTGAGCAGGCTGAGATTTCACTCTGCCTGTCGGTTTAAAGAATTCTGGTAGAAGCCACCAAACCTGTGGGTCATAGGAAAGAACAGTCTATTTTACTAACAGCCATAGCAGCCAAGAGTGTATCAGTACTTTTGTGCCAATTCCCAGAGCCATGTTTCCCATGGGGTGATGTACATATGGCCAGGTAATGTCTGCATGCATATTGGTTTGCATTATAGGAAAAGAGCAGTGAATTTAGGAAACTCTAAGCCTTACTGAAAGGTAGTCAGAATGTCTCTACTCTTTGCTCCATGGAGACACTATCTTCTTTTTTCTTTTTTTAATTTTTTAAAATTTATTTTATTTTTTTCTTCTTTCAGAACTTTTGTTTGTTTGTTTATTTCTTTTTATGGCCGGCTCAGCCTGCCCTGAGGCCAGGGCTGGCACAGCATGTGGTGCCGGGGATTGAACTGCGGTCCCTGCAGCTGCCCAAGCTTTCCTAAGCAGGCGCTTTAGACCACTGAGCCATCCTGCCGGGCCCCGAGACACTATCTTCTGAGGCTGCTTATAAGATAAACATACAAAAAGGACAAGGGCAGGCAGGGCCCTCTGCTTTGAATGACGTACAAGAACATGGAGACCATGCAGAATTATCTCTCAGTATGGCTAACTTGGGCTGGGGAGGTAGCTCTGCAGTGTAAGTACCTGGTTGGCAAGCACAAAGACCTGGGTCAACTCCCCCATACCACATGCCCAGCGGGGCCTGGAACCACAAGCGTGCTGTGCAGGCTACTGAAGCCAGGTATGGTTGCACATACCTGTAATCCTAGCACTGGGGAAGCTGATACAGTAGGATCATTATAAGCCCGGGCTGCGTAGTAAGACCTTGTATCAAATAGATAAAGATTAAAAAATATAGACAATTTTAACTTTTCATTTTATTAACTAGCATTTCTTTTCAATAGCAGAATTTATTTTATACAAGCAGACTACCTGACTCACAACCTAATTTTATAAAGATGGTGAATCAGACTTTTGCTCTTTTTACTGTGGACCTAATGTTGTATCCTCTCAAAAGTCATACACTGAATGCTAATTCCCAATGGGATGACATTTAGGCATGGAGCCTTTGAGAGGTAATTATGTTAAAATGAAGTCATAGGAATGAAGTAAAGAGGTAATTAAAGAAAACAAGAAACAAGAAAAAAATGTCATAGGATTATCCTGCTATAATTTTGTATATGGTTTGATTTCTAAATTTCTGTATAAAAATATGTAATTGTTTTTGTCACATTCTATAGGGATTTATTTTTTTTATTTTTTTTTTCTATAGGGATTTAAAGTTTAGAATATCATAGTTGTTGGAAAATAGCAGTTCCATGTTACATCTAAGGTGTTTGATATTCAGACAGATAGTGATGTTAAGCTCAACTGCCTCTGTTATAGGATAATAATATCACTAAGCTTCTCTTCTGGATGTTTAACATCTAAAGTTTGCAGATCAAAAATTAGAAAAATAGAGGGGCTAAAAGAATAGCCAATATTTGACCCTAGTCCTTTAAGGTCAGGGAGGACTCAGGACATAAGTGTGTGACATTTTCTAACTAAGTGGTGTCCCAAATTTTCTGATTAAGGAGATTATGAGGCTATAGAGGAAAGTGAACAGTGATGTATAGTGTACCTATGGAGAGTCACCTAGAGAGAAAAGATCCTCTCAGGCTTTCACAGAGAGTAAATTGGTCAAGCAATGGCTGTGACTCATCCCGGTGACTGACACTGACAAAAGATCTACAAGGTGTTGTACATCATGGTTTAAGGGTAATCCTGAGGGGATGTGACTGACCTTGTCAGATACAAAAGTTACATTTTTAGTTTTATAGGTCTTGCTTTAACTTGGTCTTGATCATCCAGCAGAAAAGTATTACTACCAGGTATAAAAAGTAAAGCCATATTAATATGCTGAGCTGTGTAAGGCTGAGCTGTAAAAGGCTCAAGTCAACAAGGTCAGACATTTCCAATTCTTCTGATAACCCACTACTGTTATGGACTATTGGACTATATTGGGCTATTTTGCTGAATTCAAGTACCTATAATATCTAAACTGGCATCAAGTATGGATTTCTCCAAATACAGCTTCTCTAACAACAATGGAACACTCATCTCTGACAAAACAGAAAGAAAGGGTGGGGATATAAATGGACTACTTTGTAGTCCAAAACACACACAGACACACACACACAAACACAAACACAAAATAGTTGGGATAGATATTCAGCTACATTCTACCCTTCTATTAGTTTAGTGAGAAGAAAGGTCTGTACTAACATTGTTTAGACCAGATCTCATATCTGCATCTTGTCCTCTGAACAACTACTACAAAGACAACAATATGCAATGTATTAATTATTGTAACTATTCCACTAACTTCTTTTGAAACTCTTTCATTGCTGTTTTTTCTCATTAAAATAAGAATTTTTTCAAAAATGAAACATAAGAAAAAGAATGTATGATGTAATCATGACAGGATTAGCATCTTTTTAAGAAGAGGAAGAATTCAGGTACTTCAGCCCACCTGTTTCCTTTTCTCTCATTGTTGGGACGAAATACCTAATACAGAAACTAAAGAAAGAAAGGTTTATTTAGCTTCCAGTTTGTGGAGGTTTCAGTCCATACTCAGCTGGCTTTGAGGCAGAGTGGTGCATGGCAGAGGGCAGCAGTTGATGGTGGCAGAAAACAGCAAAACTGCAAGAGCAAAAAGGTAAGAGCAGAGGCAACCATAGCAGCAACAGAGGCAACAGCGGAGGCCCTGGTATCTGCCCCAGGACCGGTGTAGCACTCACACACATAATCCCAGCATTGCATCATAAGTTAATCTTAAAATCTAGAAGCTCACCCCAGTGGCTACATGAGACTTTGGGGAGACATTTAGACACAAACCATAATATCTACCATAAGAGAACACGGCAGAAAAGAAGAGGAGGGGATTGAGGCCTCAGTAGGAATAGAATGGACTGGCATTTTGGCCTTCGGCTTCTTAACCTCCAGAACCGTAAGAAATATCTTAAATGCTTAGCTGGATCCATGGCATTTTGTTATCACAACTCAACAAGACTAAGACTTCCACAGCACAAGCCAGTTATAGCAGTTTGGGAGGCTGAGGCAGAGGATCTTAAGTTCAAAATAAGGAAATATAAAAGACTAGGCAGCTTGCTGAGGCCGATCATGGTTTTCTTTTCTATTGCAAAACAAAAAGTGTCTGCATTTCTTTTTTTAAAAAGTCTAAAAAATTCTAAAAAAAGTCTAAAATTCTAAAAAAAAAGTCAATTCTAAGGAGCACTAGTAATGGAATAATTTGAATATCAAAGAGTAATTACTACAACATTTTAAACATAAGATATGTAAAATGTGTGCATTCATACTGATACTACACGACGAAAACTTAGTGGTTAACAATACTAGGTTACAGATTCATTTGGATGAATTTGACACAAGAGGAAAAATCTAGCCTCTAAGTAGTCTTTCCTCTCTGATCTATATTTCCATATAACCGATGAGTCAGTTATTATAAAATTCTTTTTAAAGAAAATCTCCAAGTATTATGGTTTCATTACACAAATCAGACTCAGTGATTCTCCTGTTTTCAGCTTCCCAAGTGCAGGGATTACAGGCAGGGCCACTGAGCACAGTCTTATTCACCATCTCAGCATGGCCCCTGTGTCTGCCTATCTGCTGAGCTATCTGAAAGGCCCTCCAAGCATTATTGAAATCACCGTTATTGGAATTTGAGGTTCTAGAAGAGACAACAGAAAAACTGAATTGCAACGCGAGGATTTTTTAAAATATATTAGGTGGGACAAGCCAACTATATAAATAACACCTTGAACTCAGCCAGGGGCATTTGAGCATACATAATTAATACACAAAGGAATTAGTGTGAATTTTGTTGCAAATGATTAAATTTTAGAAGCTATGTCAATATGAGATGCAGATTGACTTAAGAGCAAAATAATATCTAAAATTGTTTTTACTAGAGAGGGAAGCAAAATAAAATGGCAAAAGGGGGATTGGTGATTCTGAGTAACAAGTACTGAAGGCATCATTGAAAGCAGAGTCCCTTTTGCCTATCTTTAGAATTTTTCATCATATTCTTGAAGAGCAGGGTCAGGTGAGCTACTGTTCAAATCGCAGTAGAGAGCAGCAGTCTGCGGATGCGCGTGAGGCTGGTGAGGGCCCAACATTTAGGGGATTGGGTTCCTCAGCTTTCAGGATGAGTCCTGGGAAAGGTGCTTTCCGAACTGAAAGCACCCAGCTAGTCTGCATGGTTCTGAAATTTCCCAGGGATTTCCGACAAAGGCTCAAGGATTTCCGAAGAGGCGCGCCCGGCAAATTGCCGGCAGATTTCCAAAGCGTGACCTTTTCCTAGCTTTTGGCATTGACCCCGCGTCGGTGCCAGAGCCCCCAGAACAGGTCTTCGCGGAAGGAAGGGGCCTCCCCTGCGTGCCTTTCTACGCCGGCCGGCCCAAACTTCCCGGCTCCGCTGCCCGGGCTCGCGCCCGCTCCGGGCTATGAACCCCGCCCTGCCCAACCCGCCGGGGCATCACCCCGCCCCTTAAGCCAGTGCGCAGGTTACCATGGCTACAGTACGCGCAGTTGCAGGACTTCCCTAGCGGGTCTCTCGCTGGCAGAGCAAAGAGGCAGCACCATGAGCCATGTCGTGACCATCGAGGAGCCCCAGGCCGGTCGCCAAGTTTCACAACACCAGGGCGGGGAGAGGTGGAGGGCCGGGGGCTCCACGTCCTCCGGTCGAGCGTACGATTTTCTGTACGGTAAGGGCCGCCACAGACCTCCCTGCTGGGCTGTCGATTCCTGGGCCAAGTCGGCCTTGCAGATGGTGGGACCTGGCCAGGCAGGCGGCGAACGAAAGACTGCCTCTGGACGGCGGCCCCGCCGCGGGCATCCCCAGCTGGGTAGGGGCATCCGAGTAGTCCTGGTGGCAGCCGGCGCGCTCCGCGCCTCCGAGCCCCTGCCCCAGGCCGCTTCTCCCGTCGCGCGCGCTCTTGACAATTTGCTCAGCCGAGCTATCTTCCCGAAACCCAATTCACATGTTCCAATTCAAGCAATGGTTCCATGTTCAAATTTCATAAAATACATAAAACTCTTGCTTGGATTCTCTGGGCAAATTCAAATGTAGCATTCTAGGTAAAGAAGTGCCAGTTTATCTCAGATTTGTTTTTAGTGAGTTTTTTTTTTTTTTTCTTTAAACTTACTCTTATTTTTTGGAGGAACTCTTTCTTATTCATTAAAACTTTGTTCACAAACTGAGTGTTCTGATTCTTCGGGGCTAATAAAGCTTCCACATACATCTTCACTGTCCTGATAATCCATTTGTATTGTCTCTCTTCTGGAACTTACATTTCTGTTCTACACATCTTTATAGCCTTCTGAGGCCCATTCCACTGCTAGCACATATTCTAGGTACTTAGTAAATGTTAAATGAATTACTCAATTTACTATCGTAATAATTGCAACCAGATGAACATGACTTCTGCCAAGTTTGTCCTCTGTGATCCCTGGCTCTTACCTGAGCTTTGCGTTATGTTCTTCTCTGAAGAGTCCCTAAACCTCCTTTGGTTGGCATCTATGCCCCTGCATAAGGGGCACATTCTGATTGCTTATATACCCTGACTGCTAGTTTTCATTATTCACTCTTGGTGTCATCTTATTAAATAAATCTCATAAATGTTTGCAAACATATCACCATGTTATTTTCAAATGTAACTTGGGAATGAACATAATCATCTTTAATAAGACAAGCAAATAACATACACCTTATTCTGAGTATCTTTTTGGAGAGGAATTGCATGCTTTTGGATCCCTTGGAAAGAACAGAGATCTGCTCAGAATAAGTCAAATAGAAACTGGAGTGGTTTCAGTAAAGCAAGACAGTCTCACAGCTATTTCCTGACAAGAAGCAGAGTTCTGTCAGGGAAGGTCAGAAGTGAGGTGGTACGCTCTCCTACTTTCTTTCTCTAACCCTATGGCCTTTTGCCTTCTTCAGGTTACTAGATTAAACAAATAAAAATAAAGGTTGCATGGTTAATTTGAATGTTATTTTATTTTTTATATAATTAGTTTTATTTTATTTATTTATCTTTTATATTTAGTTTTATTTTAAAGAGCAAAAATAGTGGAAACAAAGAGAAAAAACACTAACAAGTAAGAGTACATATAGTACAGAATTTTAAAACAAGAAAAACTTAAAAATGGTTGCATAACATATTTTCGTCATCAAATCAGTTTAGATCAATACACATAAGTATGTAAGACTGATCAAACAATTAAACATTAACACTTTCAATAAACATTCATTTTTTCCTCTCTTCCAAATGAATTTTGTATTTAAGTCATTCTTCTAAAAAAATTATGGTGGTTGAGGATGCAGAAAATGCAAGGTCCTGAGATTGATTCCTGGTACCACCCAAAATTTATGTATTTATGTATGTATTTATTTATTTATTTATTCTTTTGAGTCCTTACACTAGGGAGATTATACAATATTTGCATATGTAGGTCTGGTGTATTTGACTTATGAGTATATGTTCAAGATACATCCATTTACATATGAAGTCTTCTAGTTTATCATTCCTTATAGCTGAGTAATATTCCATTTTATGAAAATACCACATCTTTTTCAACCTTCTTCAGGTGATGGGCATTTTGGTTGTTTCCAGGATTTGGCTATCACAAATTGTGCTGCTATGACCATAAGTGCACAGATATCACTATGGTATGATATTTTCAGTTCTTCTGGAAAAATTTCCAGTAGGGGGATAGCTGGATTGAATGGGATTTCCAGTTCTAGTTTTTTGAGGAGTCTCCACAGTGCTTTCCATGATGGTTGCACCAGTCTGCATTCCCACCAGCAATGGAGAAGGATTCCTTTTCCCCCACAGCCTTTCCATCATTTGTTGTTAGTTGATTTCTTTATAGTAGTCATTGTTTCCAGGTTGAGATGGTATCTAAATGTTGTTTTGATTTGCCTTTTCATGAATGGCTAGCGATGTGGAGCATTACTTCATGTATTTATAGGCTTGTTGAATTTCTTTCTCTGAGAAGTGTGTGTTCATCTCACATGCCCATTTGTGGATTGGATCTTTGAATTTTGGGACCCTAATAGTTTTTAGTTCTTTATAAATTCTAGAAAGAAGATCTTTGTCTGAATATTTATTGGTTAAAATCTTTTTGAAATTTGTGGGTTGTCTTTTCACTCTGTTGGTAATTTCTTTGGACATGAAAAACTTCTCAGCTGGAAGAGGTCCCATTTATTGATTCTTTCAAGTGTTGAACATGCATTTTGATTCTTGTCCATGAACTCTTTACCTACCCTGGTGTCTTCAAGATTTCCTCTGACTTTCTCCTCTAGGAGATTTAGGGTTTCTCTTTTAATATTTGGATCTTTAATCCATTTTGATTTTTTAGTCCCTGGTGATAGAGCTGGGTCAAGTTTTAGTTTTTGACATGTGGAGAGCCAGTTTTTCCAGCACCATTTGTTAAAGAGGCTATCTTTCTTCCAGTAATCAGGTTTGGCCCCTTTGTCAAAAATAATGTGGCTGAGTGTGTTTATATTTACTTCTGCATCTTCTAATCTGTTCCATTGATCCTCAGTTCTATTTTTTTTTTTTTTTGCCAATGCCATGCTGATTTTATCACAGTAGCTCTGTAGTATAATTTTAGGTCAGGAATTGTAATGCCTTCTGCCTTACCTTTGTTGCTCAGAATTGTCTTTGCAATTCTGGGTCTTTTTTTGTTCCAAATAAATTTTAGGAATGACCTCTCTAGGTCTGTGAGATATGTTGATGGTATTTTGATAGGAATTGCATTAAATTTGTATAACAGTTTAGAGAGTATGGCCATCTTCACAATATTGGTTCTTCCTATCCAGAAGTAGGAAGTATCTTTCCATTTTGTGAAATCCTCTAGGATCTCTTTTTTCAGAGTACTGTAGTTTTCATTGAAAAGCTCTTTTACTTCTTTAGTTTGGTTAATTCCTAAGTATTTCATTTTCTTCGGTGCTATCATAAAAGGTATTGTTTCTCTAATTGCTCTCTCAGTGTGTTTGTTATCTGTATAGAGGAATGTCATTGACTTTTGTGGGTTGACTTTGTAACCTGCTATACTTCTGAATTTGTGTATTAATTCTAGTAGCTTGTTGGTGTTTTGGGGGTCTTCCAAATAAATTATCATGTCAGCTGCAAATAATGATAATTTAACTTCTTCTTTGCCTATTTTTGTTCCTTTTATTTCTCTCCCTTGCCTAATGGCTGTAGCTAATGATTCCAGAACTATACTGAATAGGAGTGGTGATAGAGGACATCCTTGTCTTGTACCAGATTTGAAAGTAAAAGGCTTCAATTTTCTCCACTTAGAATTATGTTAGCTGTTGGATTGTCATAGATGGCTTTTATCAGATTGAGGTAGAGGCCCTCTATTCCAAGTTTCTGCAGGACTTTGAACATGAATAAGTGTTGGACTTTGTTGAAAGCCTTTTCTGCATCAATTGAGATAATCACGTGATTTTTGGCTTTGGGTCTATTGATATAGTATATTACATTTATGGATTTGTTTGTATTGAACCATCCTTGCAACTCTGGGATTAATCCTACCTGGTCATGGTGTATAATCTTCTTGATGATTTGTTGCAGTCTAGTGGTGAGGATTCTATTGAGAATTTTTGCATCTATGTTCATGAGAAAAATTGGCCTGTAGTTCTCTTTTTTAGTTGTGCCTTTTTCTGGTTTTGGTATCAGTGTAATGCTTGCTTCTAGGAATGATTTTGGAAAGACTTCTTCCTTTTCAATTTCATTGAAGGTCTTGAGGAGTATTGGGATTATGTCTTCTATAAATTTCTTGTAGAATTCAGTGGTGAATCCATCAGGTCCTGGACTTTTCTTTGTTGGTAGGATTTTCATTACATTTCACATTTCATTGGGTTGTTGAGAGTTCTTATGTCTTCTTGATTCAGTTTTGGTAATTTATAATTTTCTAGGAATCTGTCTGTTTCTTCTGTGTCTTCAATTCTGTGAGAGTAAAGATTCTCAAAGTAGCTACTTATGATCCTCTGAATCTCTGCTGGGTCTGTAGTAACTTCACCGTTTTCATTCCTTATTGCTTGAATTTGAGTCTTTTCTTTCTTCTTTTTGATGAGGTTAGATAGGGGCTTATCAATTTTATTTAATCTTTCAAAGACCAGCTTTTTGATTCATTAATTCTTTGTATTGTTTTCTTTGTCTCAACTGAATTAATTTCTGCTCTAATCTTTATAATTTCCTCCCATCTTTGGGCTTTTTATTTTGTTTGCTCTTCTGTTTCTAGTCGGTTTAAGTATTGCATTAGAGTACTTATTTGTTGTCTTGTTAATATGTGAGCTCAGGGCTATAAATTTCTCTTGAAGAACTGCTTTCATTGCATCCCATAAATTCTGGTAAGTTGTGTTTGAAATTTCATGAAATTGTAGATATTGTTTAATTTCTTGTTTAATTTAATATGTAACCCACTGGTTGCTGAGAAGGATGTTGTTTAATTTCCATGTATTTCTGCAGTTCTTGTGGTTTCTTTTGTCATTTATTGCACTGTGGTCAGATAGTTTTCATGGGATAATTTCTGTTTTCTGGCATATACTTAAGCATGACCTATGGACTAACATGTGGTCTATTCTAGAAAATGTGCCATGTGCAGCTGAAAAAAAAATGTGTATTTTGAAGTGTTTGGGTGGAACACTCTGTGTATGTCCACTAATTCCAGTTGTTGCAGGTTCCGATTCAGGTCTCCTACTTCTTTGCTAATTTTTTATCTGCTTGACCTATTTCTTTGTTTCCTATTAATCTCCTATTAAGATTATGGTATTTGATATGAGATTTTTCATGTACATTAAGGTTTGTCTTATATAACATTATGCTCCTGTGTTGGGTGTATACATATTTATGAGTGTTACTTCTTTGTCTTGAATTTTTCCCCTAACCAGTATGTAGTGGCCTTCTTCATTTGTTTCACCAATCTTGGTTTGAAGTTTAGAGTGTCTGCAAACAACATTGCTACTTCTGTTTTTTTCTGAGGTGCATAAATCAATATGTACATTAATCCTCTTGGCAAGTATCTTGCCCTTAACTTGCTTGTTTACAACAATGCTAACAGCGTGCTGGGTAACATTGTAGACTGTTCCTGTTTTGCCATGGTAACATTTGTGAGGCATTCCTTTTTTGCACAGTTCCCATTCCCTTGATGTCTACAATGTCACCCTTTTTGTAGATTCACATGTATGTAGCCAAAAGAACCACCCTCTGTTTTCTAAAGGGCCTGGAGAACATATAACGGGCTCCCCTCCTCTTGCCCTTTGTGTTAGTCATTTTGACAAATTACTGGAAGATGGCGATTCTGGCCAAAAGGCTAAGTGTGTTTCTTGTATGCAGCATATGGTTGGATTTTGCTTCCTTATCTACTCTGCCAGTCTATTTCTTTTAATTGGAGAATTGAGTCCATTTACATTGATGGTTATAATTGAAATGTATTGACTTATGATTGACATGAGTTTTACTTACTTCTGTTCACACCTTTTTCTTCTGTGTTTAATTGGTTGCCCTATTTGGTGGGTTCTTTCTGTTGTCATTTGTTGAGTTTGGGTTGTTTTGGTCCCTCTCTAAATTTTTTTTTTTTTAGTATATTTTGTAAGGTTGCCTTTGATGTCATGAAATTCTTTAGTTGTTCCTTGTCATGGAAGTATTTCACTTTTCCCTAATACTTGAAAGAGAGCTTTGCAGGATATAGCAGTCGGCTGGAATTTGTTTTCATGGAGGACTTGAAGCACACTACTCCATGCTCTTCTTGACTTCATGGTTTGTGAAGAGAAATCTTCCATTATTCTGATGGGTTTTCCTTTAAATGTGATCTGTTTCTTTAGCAGCTTTTAGTATATTATTTTTCTGCTGGATTTTGGGGATCTTGACTATTATATGTCTGGGTGTGTTTTTAGTCAGGTTGATGTTATTTGGAGTTCTATATGCTTCAGTTACCTGAATGTCTGATTGTTTTCTCAAATTTGGGAAGTTTTCTGCTATTACTTCTACCCATATTCTTTTTATATCATTTGTGTTGACTCCTTCTTTCTCATTTTTGCATCACCTTGCAGATGTTGAATTATTTTTTACTGCATCCTGGTTGTTTTTAAGAGATCCTTTATTAACTGTTAACTAGCTGCAACTGTGTCTTCGAAACCTGAGACTCTATCTTCACTTTTGTTCATACAGTTTTTCCAGCTTATGATTGAAATTTTATTTTTTGTATATCTCTTTGAAACTGTATCATGTGATCTATTTCTTTCCTATATTGCTCAATCAGGGAATCCATCATTTTTCTATTCTCCTCTACATTTTTATCAATATCTTCTTTAGTAGTACTGAAGTCTCTCATTATAGTTATCTTTTTCTGTGTAGTTCACAGATTATTTCTGCTCTGTTCTTCTCTCTACCTTTCTGCAGTTGTTCCACTACTTTAGATGCTGTTAATTTAGAAATGTCTTTTTTTAACTTCAGAGGTTATTTGTGCTCTGGTTTCCTCTATACATTTTTGCAGTTGTTTTTCCATTTCAGAGTCTATTAATTCATGTATTTCTTTTTTTTTTTTTTACTTCAGATGTTATCTCTGATCTGAGTTGCTCTATACGTTTCTGCACTTGTCTGCCTACCTCAGAAGCTATTGATTTAGAGATTTCGTCTGTATGTTTCCCTCCCTGAGTTGTTAGAACCTATTCCCTATGAATTCATGGCATAAACTGGGATGTAGTTCTGCCATTCACCACCTAATTGACAGCTTAAGTGTTCTAGGTCCTGTATAAAAATAAAATTGCCCTGTGTTGTAAGGGTGATTTTCTTAGTTGAAGACATATGTGGTGCCTTCTTACCTCAAACATCTCAGCAGATTTTCACTGTAGTGAGTAATTGTGTCTGGTCTTTACTCTTCAGTGTTTTCTTGCTGAAAAGTATTGCTGAGGTATTGTGCAGGTATATACCCAAATATTTATAAAATATTTATATTGGTTTGAAGATCTTGTAAATCACCATTGGGAAAAGATGTATCCAAATAAATGGAAGTCACTTAAGAAACAAATGTAAGTCCATTTCAGTTAAATAAATTGTTTAAAGCAAATAAATAAATAAATAAATAAATATAAATAAAAATAAAAAAAAAGAAACACACTTAATTCATAAAGAAACTCATAGGCTAAAAGTTAAAGGATGGAAAACAATACGACATGCTCCAGCACCTCAGAAAAAAAGTGCGCTTCTCTGGGAGGGGCAGGCTGGCGCTTCAGCTGAACCCAAGTACCTTTCTCTTTGGCTTCTTTCTTTTTCTGATCATTTTCCTTGACACATTTCAGGAAGCTATCACGACTTTTTGAATGTTTAATATGCTCAATACGTACAAAAGTGTCCTCTATCTCCTCTTTTAAAATGTACTCTCTCACATTTTATGCAATTTCTAGTCTGTTGTATTAGTTGATTGTTGCTGGTTGTCTCTCCCATGAAAACAAAGTTTTAAAAATGTTTTTGTTGTTGTACATATATTTAACACCTAAAACACAGTAGCTAGTCAATAATTTTTTTTTTTTTTTCGGTACTGCGGATTGAACTCAAGACCATGCACTTGCCAGCCAAATGTTTATTCTACTGAGCTGTCTCCCTCGCCCAATAAGTATTTGTTGAGTGGGAAAAGGAGAGAAAAGCCACTTTCAGCTTTTCAACCTTGATAGGAACATCAAATAAGTTGTTTTTGTTGGGTAACCAAGGAGTTGTTAGGTTTTGTGAATTGGTTCACATTATCCAAATGACAATTTATTGTTTTCTATAGAGAAATACAAGTCACCAACTTGTCTAATCCAGCTGGTCAGGGCATTTGTTCCCCTAGAGATAAGTTGGCTTATGGAATACTACTTATGAGTTTAGCACTAACTTGATTTTAATGGACATTTCATCACTGAAGATACACCTAGTATGCAGATACATGTAACACTATTCAAAGAAAGAACTTTGACCCATCACAAACATACAGTACTTAAAACATAAGCGCTAAACTCCAAAGATAATTAATATAGTTTATTTCTTACTAAAGAATGCTATTTTCTTACCACACCCAGTGAAAAATAACATGCCTTTTGCATTTCCCCAGTGCACTGAATATGGGAAATAGTGCCTCAATTTATTGTTTCTTTCCCTTGCGAACAGGCATGATATATATATTATAGATCTTTCCACTTGAAGCATCTCTTGGGCTGCTGTACTTCTTATGAAAATAGAAAACATTTTTGGAATATTGTGCTTGAAAACCTGCTAACTTCCTGCTTGTATTCCAGTTCATAAGCTCACTGTGAATATGCAAAAATGAAATTCACCTAATACACTTTCACTGGTAAGTGGCTAGAGTAAGGCCATAAGTTTCTGTAGAGTTAGACAACATCTGGATGTTCTGATTTGGTTTCTGTTATGGTTTGTGTATAAGTGTCCCCAGAACCTCATGCAGTCATTTGGCCTTTTCCCAGCAATGAGAGAAGAGTAACTAAGACAGTTTCCATTGAGAAATCACATTTTTTTTTTTTTTTTGCCATTATTCTCATCCTTAGAGTAGATATGTCCTATTCCTCATGGTACTTTATTGTTTGTTTCACAGATCCATTATTTATTGTGTCAAGTGAGAAAGACCACACACAGGCAAATATTCAAGCCACACTGGCTCGGAGCAGACTGGTATGTCTAATCATCTATCAAGGTAGTTTTAGTGACCTGGAATGATCTAGTGCAGCTAGCTGCATTAAGGCATTAGGAGCTAATCTCCATTTCAGGTTCCACAAAAAGAACTTTCTGTGAAAATTAGGGTACGAAACATCATACTACTTGTAGCCCATTGTGAGGATTAATTAATAATGAATGAAATACCCAGAAACTAATTTATTTCAATGGAAATGATATATATGTCTGTGCTGAGAATTTAAATACTACAAAAGCATAAACAATATGAAATTATTCTAGCCCTCGTCCGTGTCACATGCACGGCCATTGTCACCAGTTTCTTGGGAATCCTTTTAGAGGTATTCCATGCATACACCAGTTAACTCCTCTTGTGCTATATATTTATTATGTGTCTTTTAAAAAAAAATTGCAGTGTAATTTAAATGCTTTGGAAAATATGATGGGATGATTTTGTCCTTTTTCTCCCTTTACTCCCTCTCCTAACATTAGAGAAAGGTTCCCAGGTTTAGAACTATGTTCAGTAACCTGCTACATTATCCGCGATATGCTCTATACTGGAGCAAGGCAGATCCGGTCCCACCCTTCATCAGCCGAGAATGGAAGGGACATGTGGAGAGACAGAAAGAAGCCCTCCGGCAGTTGGCCTTGTAAGTGTCAGGTGCCCCAGCTCCTAACAATCCTCATGGTTTTAATGAAAGCGTTTATTTTTAATATTTTTCCCTTACTCTGCGTGACTTGAAAATATATGGTTGTGGCATTATACCAAGGTCAAATTCTCTCTAACTCACTTTTTTTCATAGCAAACCTGATTAAGGAGTAAAGGTTACATATTTGTTCACTGGTTCCCAGAAGGCTAATGTGACATTTATCTATCTATTTATCTATCATCAATTTATTTATCTGTCATTTATATACATCTATTTATCTAAGTACTATTATATATTATAAAAATATATACTATGAAATATACTATAAGCTATATATATACACACATACACTGTATTACATAATACATATATAAAACTTTAGAGCTTGAGATTTTAAGTAGAAATAATATTTTTACTTGTATGTGTTTATGATACAAAATAATTACATTTCTCCTGAGGAACTGGAACACATACATGCATATTGTATCTTGGTAATTTTGACTCCCCCTTCCTAGACTCCTTGGGTACCTAAATTTGTTCTTTGCCACTGATGATAGGGTTGACTGAGTCTGTTCTTTGATCTACATCAGAGATCACAGTTGATCCTTTCTGTTAGTGTCTTAAATATTTTTTTGGACATTTGTAGCCAAAGTACCTTCAAAAATAAGTCTGTCACATTTTTAGTTTTTAATTACTTATGTCTTCATATTTAGTAAATTAACAAATAATAATATCTTCCAGCCTGGTCATAAAAATTATCTTTTGAAACCATGTGATTCTCATGTGCTTTTAATTAAAAGTAGGCATTTTTGTAGGTGGGATTTCATAAATCTCCTCATGTCTCGATTCCTTCTTCCCCTTACTATGGTAGGTCCTGACGTTGTGGGCCAGAAGAATTAGTCATAGTTTGTCTAAGTTGTAGGCCAGCTGACATATGGTATGGAAGA